>QXVX01011188.1:0-17214 GCA_013436065.1 Halocynthia aurantium
TTATTGTTACAAATTCAAAAAATGCGTTACAATACAATTGGAGGGTGGAATTTGGGTGGTGCGGCGCGCAAAATTTTGCCGGCACAGCACAATTTATTTGACGTTGGTTGTTGATACGTTAATCAAATAAAGCCGGGAATCGTGCGAAGACTTATAACGTCAAGAGACCGCAGATACACGATGATTTAGAACGTAAAGATTGGCTGCTTCACCATTCAAACATGTCTGGAAAAAATATATAGAGAATATATATTGCGTACAAAAGTGATTGTGATTGTGATGTTATAATGAATCGAACACATGAGGTTGCGCAAAATTCAAGTTCTATTTTAAGCACAAACAAAGCTTGCTACAGACCTTGGTGCACGTATATCATTGTGCAGAAACCAGTCAAATAAACAGTATATTCCTAACGTATGTGGTAAATATTTGCTCTTTGATATATTCCAATAATCTGGGAGTTTTACCGGGGCCTTGTTTGCAGTTTCGGTTCCTGTCAATCTAATCACGGGTTATAAAATAATACTGTACCAAGTTCAGACGCGTCAGTTATGATGAGCGCATATATAATTTCCGAGGTTGCTAAGGGTGCAACAACAAAGTTATAATACTAAATGATTACTATGGTTCACACCTAGTAGAGAATTAATCAGTATTCAATGTCGCACATCCATATAGAACAGTAATGAATTATTTTTGGTTAATCACCGTAAAAACTATTATTTAAAGTGGAATTGTAACTATTGTGATCAGAGTTACTCTGTTGCTTCATAATAGCTTGTGCAACAGTTGATGAATTGAACATATAGGGTGGCGCGAAATTCAAGTTCTATTTTGGGCACGAACAAAGCTTGCTACGGCCATGGGTGCACTCAAATCATTGTGCAGAAACCAGTTAAATAAACAGTACATGGTAAATATTTTTTCCAATAATATGTGAGTTATACCGGTTGTTTGCAGTTTCGGTATAATCAATATATAATCAAGGCACCGCAGTTTCGGTTCCTGTTGATCCAATAAAATAATAGTTGCTATAGGTGCAATAATAATGTAATACAGTAATCCCTCACCTATCGAGGGTATTGCGTTCCAGAGTCCAATCTATACCTATTCTATATAATCTATATAAAACAATAATAAATTATTTACCCGAATTACATAGAAACGGTTGTTAGATTTTTTTGTAACATTTTCTTGTAGATATCAAGTATTATTTAAATTGGAATTGCAACTAGGTTGCAGTTGCCTTACACGGCTGAGAAACACAGAACTGGTCTAAAGTTCATTAATAGCTAACGTGTTCACGGGTAGAAGTTACCCTCTGCGTGCAGGAAGAACTGTTTGCACATCTGTGGTTGCGAAACTTGACAAGAGTATTAATATATCACGAAATTAAACAAATCTAACTTTGAGAAAAAGAGGAACCAATCATTATCAACAGGTGCGTTGTATGTAAATATCAGATTGGACAACGTTGCAATTTTCTGATTACTCTTGAATACAAAGAAAGCAGCGAAGAAAACAGGATTTCAAATGGCTTTTCATTTACTAAATCCATAATTCAGAGGTGGCAAACAAGTCGATCGATCGACCGATACCTCGTTCTTACCAATGATCGGTTGGATTGGCAAAAAGGGATCGTGTATATCTTGCCACCTCGAAAAATGAATAGCAGGATGTATTGTACCCCATACGACGACTACAATATACAGAATGCGAATAAATAGATAGGTTCTATAGTGATAATGTGGAAAACAGTGGACCAAACAAATAATGCGACACTGTAAAATATCACTATAACAAAGGATATGTAGCGCACAACAACCAGGCAAACCGACGCTTGTGCGCAGCACAACACATGCGCTCCGCCAAGAGACGCTTATTCAAGTAGCTGTCTAGGTTCGCTTTACCCGGGAGTTTTGAACGTTTGGACCAAATATTTACTCTGGCGGATTGTGTCCGTTGGATCGAGGTTCAACTGTACAAAGAAAGCAGCCACGAGAAGCAGAACTAGGCTGGATTTATGATATATTGCTTATTGATAATTTACTTTGAAGTAAACTCGAGGAGGTTGTGGATAGGATGTATAACACCGTCGGACAGTATTTACTTGATACTGAACTGAATAAACAAGACGCCCAACAACAGTATCAAAGACTTCAAATATATCTCCGATAAACAGTAAAAATTTGAATATAATATTCCCAAATAGCAAGACGTTGTTTGTCTATCAATAAATCTTGCAGACGTACGAACCATTCTACAAACAATATAAAGGAAAAATGAAGAACACATCCGAAACATCACGTACATTTCTCGTTATTTTACTTTAATTGAGATCGTCTGAAAGCAGTACAGTCGTCCCACGCTATATCGCGGTTCACTTTTCGAGGATTCACTACATCGCGGATTATATATAATATTGTATTGTATGTATTTTAATGTAATATTGTATTTATTTTATTTCATGATAAATGCCGTGCCATACAGTACTAGTACAGTATGTTCAAGCGCAAATTCAGTTACCGAATTGACACAACGCAGTTCCCTTAGCATCCCAAGTACCTTAATTCATAAGTGCAAGATATCTCAAACAATACACACAAAGCACGTTGTCGCGATTTAAATCCAACCCTTTTATTTTCGCAATGTCATTTTATGGTCGTCACCGATCGCGATATAATGGCGTTACACATTACCTATGGCTTCACAATAGTACAAGTGTGTGTGCCACACACACGTAGTCCTCACTTAACGAGCCGGTTGCGTTTTAACGACATGTTTGTGAAGCTAATTAGCTTCCAAACAACTCCTTATATCTTTAGAACAAGTTCNCAAACTTTTCTAAACTGCGTAATAAACTGTAACTAATCAGAATTTACTTTGGGAGAATTTACATACAATGTTAATTATGCTTCAAGACATACAGACACAAAGCAGTAATGTTGAAGCTTACAAATGAGCATTCTCGCCTGGGGGTGCGAGGATGCGTTTCTAGGGGTGCGAGAGAAGTTCTAAATTATCAATGGGAACTTTTTAAAAACGGAGCTTCGATTGAAAAATTGAGGTATTATATTTTGTATGTAAATGGATGTATTTATTTTTCACTGAAATTATCTTGCAATAGAAGTAATCTCTTGTGTTTCAAGGGGGTGCTAGAACTTATTTTCAGATTCAAGGGTGGTACCGGTCACTTGAAAGGCTTGAAAGGTTTGACCACTGATTTAGAGTGAGAGAGTCTGATTTACCACTGCCCGTAGGGCTTGTTCTAGCCATAATAAAGCTCTGGTGGTTGATATGAATGACGTAATATTACCTTCTACCTCAACCGCATAACATTAGCAACATTCTTGGTTTTATTATGTCCTTCGACTGCAATAATTTCATATCTCAATTTCTTGCGCTTATTATGCACCTTATTACGTTATTACACCTGTTTGACGTCGGCTGTGCTATTTACAGCACATTTCGTGAAAGATCACCAAGCGCCTCTGGAGCTTTGATGACGCATTTCTAAATGTTTTATTATATTTCCATATTTTGTCTCAATATTTGTGTCACATTGGAACAAGGTTTCGCAAGCATGGGAAAATCCCTCCATCGAGAAAAATAACAGTATTTTAAGGGAGGAATTTGGATCACAGATTGGTGGATTCAAACTGATGACGTTCTGAACAGATACTCAGAATTGATGAATTGATGAAGAAAAAACAATCACAAGTTAATCAATGTTTATCAGGATTTTTAGTAGTATTTACGGTAGCTATTAGAAGGCAACTTTCAAATCAAATAATCATGGGAAAGGGGGGAATGACATTATGAATTTTGATGATAAACAATGATGAAATACATTGAGTACCGATAAACTAAAGTGTAGGGAACGCGTATGAAAATATTAAACGCTATTTATGTCGTCCTAGGTCGTGCATGTACTATACCGAGATATAGAAGATAATTGATGCTAATGCATGTTCTATGCTCTTATCAGTGATCAGTTTTATCACCGCACGAATTTCATAATAACCCACAGGAAGGGAGCGATCTAAATACATTAGGTATAAAAATTTGACCCAATTTGACCTAAAAATGGTTCACAGCTCATATACTGTAGTCAAGTCTAAAAATAATGGAACCATTTATAACAGTTTTCGTTGAGATAGCTGATTATTTACTTGAAACAAACAAGAACGATTTAACCGATATCTTAACGATACGATACGACAGTAATCTATTATAACTTATATCATAGAAATCTAGAAGACCTATCCCACTATTCAAGTCTTTCCCCTAGAAGAAGGGATGGTGAATCCTGCATCGTAGCCTCAATCTGTTGGGGTTCAATATTTTATCTGTTCCGTGGCTTTATTTTAACTTTCTCGAGCGATTTATCGATGTCACTATGTTACTATTTAAAATGATAGTATTTTAATCCCTATCGCGCAGATTACGTTCCAGAGCCTCCCGCAATAGGTGAAAATCCACGAAGTAGAAACGACATATTTAATTAATTATTTGAATATACAGTAGTATATTTAAACCATTATAAGTAGTTATTTCAACCATTATAAATCATTCACACACACTTATTTACCTCATTAATTTGGATTTATATGGGTTGACACCCAAGGGAACTACTGTATCGTTTTGCTCACAAAATCTGAATTAACAAGTTCATCCAGTTCATCTGTTTCTGTTTCGAATTTTGTTTTAATTTTAATTCATCATGTATATATGTATTTCTAGTGTTTAGCGGGTCGGATAAATTCTTGCGACAGGCCGTAATTTGGAGGCATCGGATCAAAGTCTAAAATTCGGTCAGGTTTTCGGTTACATTCGGTTAAATACCATCACCATACTGTCATAGATAGAAAATCACAGGCATCAAATATTATTGGAGGAGAGCTAACACAATGGATCTTTTCATAGATCTAAAATGCTAAGCTATGAAAAGGAGAGATCTAGCAGTACGTGCATATGGTGTTTACTTGGAAATAAAATGCTTTCTTGGAAATGGAACAAAATGTTGAAGCGTTTTTTCTTCACAAGATTTTATCTACGCGACATGTCCTCGAGGCATTTAAGGCATGAGCACGTGGACATGCAGGCTTACGGAAGATTTTTCGTTCATTTGTTTATTTTATTACCGTGATTCTTCCGAACTAAAACGGCTGAATTTTGATTATAAAGTTTTGTTTCGAGTTTTCAAATCACTGGATGTGACTTATACATGACTTATACTGTATCGTTTAATTCTAAATCGTGGGAATGAATCGAAGTACATATCATGTCATTCCCTAAATACATGTTACAACGAATATAATATGTCTTGTAGCACGGTGTAAGAGCCCTTCTTATACTGATTATGTAGCAATAAGCATCGGTAATTTTAGTGGTAGAATATATTTAACTACAGCTGGGTTTGTAGCGTTCAGTTCTAGGACGTGGGAATAAATCAAAGTACATATCAGGTCATCTACTATACACATGTAACAGCGGATATAATATGGTACGTGGCCCTTTTTACACTGACCATGTAGCAATAAGCAGTGGTGATTCTAGGAAAGAAATAAAGCAACAATATATGAACTCCAATATGGAGGTCAAACTATACGGCACATTTTTTTGGTTTTAACCATAATTGAGAAAATCAGTCTTTATCTTAATACAAGCTACTTGTAGCCTACAAGACAATTAAATTCTGAATTTTAATTATTTCGCAATAAATATCGAAGTCGAAAGAGAGAACAGATGAACCTTCTGACCATCGAACCGACCACAAATCTTAAGAAACCAGCGGATGATAAAATTGCTTGGCTTATATACCAATTAGTTTCAAAATACACAATACCGGTCTACACCGCGATTTAATTACTGTCTTAATTAGAGAATAACTTGCGGCGCAAGATGATATGTAAAGACGGAGAAAATCGGCTCTGAAATTAAGTTTAACCAAAATAGATACACTTGAACTTTGTGATCTATTTTTGGCAGCAATTAGGAGATCTGAATTGGTGGCGGAGTTCAATCGTCGCACGCTATCGTGATACATTTCCTCGCTTGAAGAAATGCGTGTCACGTGTGTTCTCAATTCACATGGACCTTCTACTCTAGATCAGAGGTATGGTATTCCTATAGTATTCCTCATTTACGGGGTTACGATGAGGGCTAGGGTTAGGCTTATTATGTGAAGGTGGAAACATCGGGCCGACCGAAATGAGACCTATGTAAAATTTATTTGGGAAGCGGGAAATTATCTTGTAACGAATAGAATATGAACAAAGCTTGTAAACAAATGTATTCTGTGGGAATGTGTTAGTGAGAATACCTGATGAAAGAAATTATCATGTCCTTATAAGATTGTCGTGAACTCTATTCCATTACAGGATCTTTAACTGAAGCCAAGTCATTTTTTATCTCTTTCGATTAAAAATTGAAAAGCCAGAACTTTAAATAGTGATTTTTATTTTGCCAACGTCTGACTTCCAACACGGGGCAAGATTTCAAAAAGCTTGTAGTCGGAGTCAAGAATTTATGATAAAACAAACAATTTTTTATGTTTAGATTATTTCGAACGCCTAAGATCAAACTATGTTATACGAGTAACCAACCACAAAGTAATTTATCAAAGTCCGTCATTCTGATCGTTATCAAACGATGATAACATATCATCCGCTTGTGTTTATTATTATGGGAAAATCCGTTTGTATATCTTTCATCCTTCCAACGCTGAATTTGTATATTTCTATCTAAATTAGAAAATACAAAGTCCAAAAGAATTGCATAAATATTTATCGACAAGGATCAGACAGTTCGAGTTATTTTAATTCGGGTTCAAGGTCTAATTAACGCAGATTTTTTTTTTTTTTGAAATTGAAATTCGAGATGGTCTGATTGCCTAATCCAGCCCATCGTCAATTTCTGTACAGTTCGCGAATTGACAACGGATTTTATATTTTCAGATTCTTTATAATTTTAAAGTACGCTTCATAACAGAACGACGCTCTGGTACAGATGGCGTCGATACACTAGTACAGTGGTTCTCAACTGGGGAGCCACGAGCAGTACGGTCACTATTGTAAGTAAAAGTTTAAGCTAAAAATCAAAGAATTGCTATTTATAAATAAGCGCGGAACTTGCTCTTGGGCTCGTCCGAGGAGGCACTACACTGACTACAGGAAACAACGACTACTAAATTCCGAATTTGAGTGTCAAATACTAACTTAGCAAAGGTACTGTGTGTGTGTAGTATATACTACTATATGTTAATATATTTCAGTTGTATAAGTCTTATATATCTCGTTAGTCGGACCAGTTAGGTATTAACTTGCTGTTTGGAAGAGAATTGTATTAAAGATTTAAAAATGATTATTAAATACAATTCCTGTTATATCGGATCGGGAGAAAGAAACTTCACTATATTTACACAAACAATACAAAATCTCCATCCACCATTTTAAGGAGTTTTATGAAATATTATATACCGGTGGTGGACATGATGGATTACAAGCTAACTGACAAAGGCAGACAAAGTAGACAAAGTAGGCTCATTGTCCGTGATTAAATCGGGATAAAACTTTATCTTTTATTGTAAGAAACGTTCATGTAAATTTGAGGATTTAGAACCACAATCCGGGATTGGAACGCCGCCCAAACACAATCTTTGTTTGTGGAAACAACACGAAACCGAAAATTCAAACTAATCGGGAAAGTTCCAGGAAATATTTTCGAACGAGGTGAGAGCGAAAAACAGATCGGTAACAATTGAGAAATATCTCTAAACCTAGTTACCTAGTTACCTAGTTAAACTTCTTGTTTTATTAACAATGAATGGAACTGATTCATAAATAAAACTTACAATTAAAGACAGTCTGTCAAACTAAGTAGGAAATATGAATATTTTTCATACAGTATTATTACATTATTATTTTCTAAGTTATGGGGAGATAAAACATGATTCAGGGCCAGTAGCAAGAACTGAAATTAGGCTCCTGTTCAGGCGCATTTGACGATAAGATAACTTTACCATGATCTCAACACAAAAATATACAAGTCAATAATATTTTAACTAACATATTATGCCACTACTTGAAAATTACAACTGCACCGATCTGAGGGTTTTGTCTGAGCATGGGGTACGTTATCATAAATTATGCATTATGTATGCATTATGTAAAAATATCCTCGCTGACATGTGATTGTGTATCTCGCATAACGATTGCATAAAAAAAAAACGATATTCCTCGGCGCGCAAAAATAATCAGAGTCCAAATAACATTTATCAGATATAACGACAAAACTATCGCAACCAAAAATAATTGGGCGTGAATCATATTAACCGCCAACAGACTAGAAATAACATAACGAGAGAATACAGAGATGAAAACCGGGTTGAAAAGTGGAAATATGATTGCTTTGCTGGAAATACATAACGAAGATAATTGACTGGTATATTATTTACACGTGGAGGGCATGTGGTCGATGTGTGTGGTTAGAAGTAATAGCTCCAAGTGTTCCGACAATAATGTTACCGGAGTATACCGTCCCCACAGAATATTTTGGATAGGTTGTTGGAAAATGAGACTTTAATGGAAACGACGTTAAACGGAACCAATCTTAACAATAGGTCCAATGATATACACATTGCAGCGCTGATTTTTCAAGGAATAAATGTGGCGAAAATTGTAAGGAGCAAGTCGCTATTCAACTAAAATTTAAACGTGAAATATGGCGATGAGCTATTTCGTTCTGAATTATTTATTGTTATAAGTTCGTTATTGTAGACTTTTTATTTTCATTTCCTCTCATCAACTATCTAACGAACCGACTTTATTCAATTACCGACTGTACAGTGGTTTTCATCGCGTTTAACGAGCTCAATTCGAACGTCAAAGCAATGTTCGAACTCCGGATCACGTATATCGAATTTAACGTTCGTAGTTTGAATAGGTAGAAGAACGAAGAACCACTGTATCACAAACCCTTACCCAAACCTACAGGATCAATCAAATCATTATTAATTTCTAAATATAGTTATCAATATAATATATTCTGATACCTGTGTATAAAAAGGTGAACTGAAATGACCTGAGTTACTTTCCTTGATAATTCATTTACTTTGGGACATGTGGCAAATATTTGTATTGACAACATATCGTCTTGTGCGCAAGTATGCCTGCGGTGTATTGGGTGTTAACATACCGAGTATGATATCAACATAGAACAAACACAATGATTATTTTTGTATTTTGTTTAACATAAACGCGATTAAACGAAAATATACATAAACAGAAGTTTTCTATATACAAATATAAATTGTTATATTAATAATACAAAATACAGAGAGTAAAATTCAACATGGTTAAATTTTCTCATAACCCTTTAGTGTTCAAGTCTATTACAGGTACAAGGCACTCAACGAACACCTAATTTAACGACTGTCAACACTTACAAATATTATCACGAGTACAACACTACGACCATTCCTCACACTTACGTCCCTTACGACCCATTACCGTTGCAGTCAACTTTCACGCAAAATTTTGTCAAAATTCTACAACGACTGAATGGGCGTAACGATAGGCGATTTTCCAAACTTAAAAAAATACAGTATTAAACAAAATGGCTACTAGTAATTTATTTTCAATACTCATATTCTGTTCAAAATAGCTCTGTGGCCCACTGAAAATGTCTTCGTGGCCCGCTGGGCCATTACCCCATGGGACCGATTGTCTTACACCTTCAATAAGATATATATACGACAGCGGAAGTACTATATATTTCCTTGACTTCCCCCGGAAAAAGCGCCCATTTAAGTTAGATCATCTAACAACGAGGAAATATATATACAAATATTTTCGAAAGCACAATACCGAGAAGTGGAAGATAATGCAAGAAAGACGAGCTTGGAGGAGAATTGAAATTGGTACGTGACCAAGAAATAAAATAATCTCTCGCGCGCATGCTTTTTCACGTGCTCGTCGAATTCTTAGAAAGATACGTGCGTGGCTACATGGCTTAGAAATTTGAAATAATATTTTTTCACCAAGGAAAAGACACACACCCGAAAAAAATAGGCTAGAAATAATGGAAACGCGATTTTGAGAGATAGAATGATCTTGCACGACAAAGCGCAAGTCATGTTTATTAACACGGCTCTTTTTTGCTTTATAAATATTGTTCTATAACTTCGCAATGCACAAAATAATTTTGGGATGAAAAAATTGATAAAAATAAGATTTTCCCTACAGGGCATTCGTTTTTGGTACGTCAGCTATAATTTTTCATCGCAACTGCAATCTCTCAATGGAACGAATATTAAAAAGTCATTACTGAGTTCTTGGAAAGAGCCTCGTGTCTAAAGAAAGATTTAATAATAATAAAAGACTTTCTGCCTTTTTCCCGTTACTTCCTCGTGTATTTCAACGTGGTTTGATCACGTTAACTGGTTGAATTCTGCGAATTGAACTGTTTTGATGTGGTGACAGATTATTAAAGTTAAATAGAAAAACTTGTACTTACAGAAAAAAGAAACGCGCGTTTTTTCACGTGACTGCATTTAGTGAAGGATTGGGCGTTTTTACTTTAATTCTGTTTAGCATGCGTTTTCAGGCCATTCAATTTTTAAAAACAATTCAAAGTAATTTAATATAGATAGCTTTGCTTTGAGAGCGCCTAACGATTCGCCTACAAATCCTACATGCTCCCCAGTTTTAGAATAGCTTTAGGTTGGGCTATGAGCTCTAGAGAATAAACTTCGACCAGCGATTGGTCCATTCATCTGACCACTGACCTAGAAACGTCAAAACAATCACTAATATCGCAAATGAACATAGAAATTAATCATAGTTGCTACAATGAGATCAAGATGAGATAAAAATGTTAATTTTGATCAGATTAATCACGCGAATGTCACGAACAGTTAGGAGAAAAGAGATAACGAAATCGAATCGCGTGCAATTCCGCGTTTTTTTATCCTGCGTTCCGACTCCAAAGACTGTAAACATTTACAAAATGATTCGGCGTTACGAAAGCTTTATTTAAATTCTACTCTTATCGACTGCACGCAACCGACGTGCTTTGCGTGTGAACGAGATATTGGTTTCACAACCACCGGAGTAAGTTGATCGCTGAAATATCACTATTACTATCACATGTGGTCAGATTTTCAAGAGATAGACATATATGTAACATCAGAAGGAGATAACGATAATAAAAAACTCCGCTTCTATCTGTTGAAAATCTAAAATTCCACACAATTCCATGTTACCCAGAAATTCTTAACGGCCAAGCAGAGACGAAGAAATATTTTAAGGAATATACGGAATCAATATTACCCACTTTTAAAATGACTGATTTAAAAACTAAGGAAGACAAATTCTAATCTAACTAGATTGGTAGTTTGATTTGTGATATATGTGATATTGTAATGTTAGAAATAGTTGTTTTTAGTGGATACGAATATTAAATGGGAGTCACGGGGGGTTGCCACCCTAAATTGTTTGGGAGTCACTGCCCTAAATACACAGAATACGTCACCAGCTAACTTATTAAAAAAATTCCATTTTTCACAATGTTTAATTCAAAGTTGAAGCCAACTTCAATTTCTGATGTTAGCAGGAGTGCGGTGGGAGTGTCCTGTGGACGTGCAGAATGTCTTTGGTAATATTGCATACCTATCAAAACAAATTCGACATATGCATGCAGTTTATCAAGTAAAAATACCGATAACGAAACTTTGATCGATTGGACGATTTCCAAGTGATGAAAGACAAGTAAGTTATGATTAACTGCGGCTCAAAAACAAAGAGATATTTCGAGAGAAGATTTTATGATGTTGGTTTAAAGTAGAAACCCAAAATCTAGGTTGAAGGTTAACCTTGCAGAGTAATAATTTCTCGCATTTTCATTGGTGCGTTAGTATCACGTCATCTCTATCTAGATTCTAGATCAACAGGTTTCCAAATATGCTGAGTGTTGCCTCTTGTATAGGAGGATACTTATATACATAGCGGCCCGTTGAGAACTCCCAGTTTTTCAACTTTTTTTTAATCCAAGAGACCTATTCTACCCTGCATTAACGCCCAAGCTCCCTATTGGCAAGTCCACCCCTGTGAGGTTCTCTAACCTAACCAAATGGTACTGGGTTATCGGAAAGACCACATTACTAAGCAATTGGCGAATGTATTCCTACGTCGACAAGTCAGCATGGCTGCCAGAATGCGATAAAACCAACATTTCGAAGAAATTGAGAACAAAAACAGATTATGCTTATGGAACCAACAGCTCATCGTTATGTTTATATTTACGTTTAGATTTGTTTCTGTTTGTCATTTTAGTTCCGTGCTCTATTTATATTTCGAGTTTACGGTGTCAATCAAAGCAAGCAAATCCTCGTGAAATTATTCTAATTTTTATCACTAACGCGCGCCGGTAAGGCGGATGAGATGATCTCTCTAAACTAAACACCTTGTTTACAAAACATAATAAATTTGTTGATAGAACTAGAATATTTTTCCGCTGTAGGGTCCGTATACGTAAAGCTACATTGAATTAAAGTACACGATAAAGCCGGACCCCCTGGGGGCCACAGCGCGATCACAAAATAAAATGATAAAATGGAATAAACGAAATAGGGATGTGGTATCCTTGTACGCTTTTTATCGAATACCAAGTACACTAAGATTGAGTAGTTATATCAAGCAGCAAGTAGTATAGTTTGACGCTCCCAAAAAAATTCCTGGCGCTGGGAGGGGTGTCCACAGCGAAAAAATTCTGCCATAAGAAATTGTCTCGTAGTTAATATCGTGGCAGCGCGCGCGTTAAATATTACAGATCAGTTTTCTAAGCGAAGATAAGATTAAAAATGAAAAGTTTAATGTAATGAACCAGTCTGTCGCGAGGTATTAATACATCATTCGATTAAGATCATTGAAAATTGCCGCATTGTCCAAGTAATGATAGCTAAATCCTTCTAGACCCACTCATCATAAGAGATAAAAACATTTAATTAGGTTTAAGTTTGACATTGACTCTGCCGCTTGGAATCGAACCCGGCAATTAAATCTGTTTGCCTCGCGTGCATGTTATTATTTGTGGCAATCTTAATCCGTTGGTCACGAATCATGAAATTGGGAGAAATCCCACTAATACGAAAATTGTACATCAAATAAAACGATTCCTTCACGGCCTTATGGTGGTTTCAAAAGTTTTTCAAGCCCCGGCTGTTGTGAGCTACTGTTGTTATTAGAATGATAACTTTGGTTTGGAAATGATTAAATACAAAATGGCTGGTGCATGCTGTCGCTGTTTTGAGGCACACAGTTTGGAAAACACTAATCTATAAACTTAAAATCAAGATCGGTGGAAACGCCCAGAACATGGTTAAGACACTGATTAACCCGCTTCCAAATTCGCGTAATTAATGAAAAAAATGGACTTTACTTCATGTACATGATGGCTGGTATACTGCATGATAGTGACCTTTAGAATTATTTCGCTATTCTGAAGGGGCGTAAAACAAGTATTATTTTTGGTGCTGGATAGTCCGTAATGACAATAACCACACATAAATGTGATAAGGTTTTATCTTTGGTTCTCGCTTTACAACTATTAATTAAGTCTAACAAATTCCACAGGTATTTTACAATGATAGGCTAACCTGCCTTCAAATTTATAACACCGTATAAGCAGGCATATGGGTTGACCCCTAAATTTCTAAGGTTCAATCTAGGTTTAAGTCAATATTCGCCAGATAATTTAACCTACAAAATAAGGCAGCACTACTTTAATCTAACTGCCAGGAATTTATATCTATTAACCAGTAACTTTGATACAAGAATATATAAATGATTTGTGGGACAAGACATGTCAGAAATAGTACACTATCGTATGTATGTAGATCTGCTGGTAGTGTCATGGACTAATTTTTGTCTCTGTCATGTATTGATAAGTTCGTGTTCGGTGTATCAGTCGACTCCGTGTTATTGGGCTTTATATTTTTGCTTCAAAACGCGACTGTTTTACAGTTTTTATTTGGTTAGTTATTACTGAGTATCTGCTAAGACAATTTGATAATCCATTCAGTAAATAATTCAATAATTTGCCAGTATTTGAACCTCCAGTGAGCAGGTTATTGATGATTACATATGTGATGTAAGTTTCAAACGGCTTGAATTTCCATTTTATAGTATGTTCGTTAATACAGTGCTAAAGGCGACAAGGTTGTTGCATTGAACTTGTGGTCGTAAAATATCGAAATCTCGCTAAATGTTAAGGCTGTCTTTAAATTACAGATTTACGATTCCATCAGAATGAACTTGCTCGTGGTAAAACTTTGCAATAATTATTGTATTAGATGATTAAGATAGAAGGGTTTTAATTGGCGCCTCGCTATTACTCCTGTTAAAATTGAAGCTATCAATTGAACGATAAGGTCTATCGTGATTACGAAACTTAACGATAATAACCTGGTTGCAGCGTTCAAAGGCACGACTCGTTTTAATTGGGCGAGACGCTCGCTCAGCCGCCTGAAGGCAACAATGGAATGTTTAAGTGAAGCTAAAGAAACCCATTGTTTATGTTATCTTGTGGTATAGAAATTAACTGCCTATCATAGAAAGAAGTGTTCGAAGGCTTATGGTTTGAAGACGAATATATGAAGCGTGGTTACTGTGAATGTATATATAACATTTAGATTTCGTTCTTACAAGTTATAAGAATCATCATCATCTTACAAAGTGTAGTAGTGAAAAATGTCATTGTGGATCATAGTTCAGAATAAGGAGAAAATTATTACATTGGATATTGAAGTTGAGATAGTGTAATCGAAATAATGGGATAGACGAGATTATGAATATGGAGACAAGTGTATATGTAAAAATATGAAGAAATTATTTGTATAGAGCAGAGGTGTGCAACCTTGTAGCACTCCCGGGACAAATACATTTAACCGAATTAGACGGCGGGTCGCAATTGCATTTTACATCGACTATCTACTAGTGACTGGCATAAAAAATCGATTTGGTTTTCTTGCAAATCTAATAAATCAACTTTAGGGACGCTTCGCTATTTATATAACATCAAAAACAGTGGCATAGAGTTACAGGCCGTACTCTATTGCAGCTTGAGTTCCCTATTATAAGTATGGCTATATCTACTGATAGTTATAAATACAAATATTTTGCAAGTAAGAGCAAATAAGATTCTCTACTATGAACTTAAAGAACCCACACCGGTAAACTGAACCAAATACCAATTAGAAAAGATTCTATTTAAAATGTTTCAATTACAGACTTAAACACAGCTTACTGAGGAAATTTGCGTAATCAGGTAAATCGTAGCGGCGAATGGATGATTTCTATTACGAGTACCCTGTTGTATACGAGGCCAAGCTAACGCTTCAGCTCTGTCGTGTTACTGCTGGATAAGAATGTCGCACACCCTATTGCTAATGCAAGTTCCATACAGTAAACCTATGGCTCAGTGCAAAAGGATTATCGATAGGATTAAATTTGCGAGATAAACAGGTAGATGCCGAACGACGTAAATCATACAATTCATTTTGTTACATAGCCTTCGGGTGTTATGAAAGTATACACATTCATCACCGCAATCACACCATAATAATTTAGCATGTGAAAATGTTTGTTAAGCTATTCAGAACGAGCCCCTTCATTTTACTTTCACTTTTAAGTTTGAAGAAAATTATAAATTTTAAAATTATCGATCTGGAAAAAATGTTGCGATTGATTTTTCGATATCGGATTGAGATTGCTCATGAAAACTAACTGTAAATTCATATAATTTAATATGTTCTGCCCTTTTATCCCCTTATCAATAGCAACGACACTCCTCCAACCATACCAGGATCGAAATCAGAACAATGCTATGGATGATAACTGGTAAAGTAATATGACGACAACTATATATAATCATGACAAAATGACAGAACAGCAGGGACATTCGAAATATCATTCCCCTTGACCCATAGATTATTAACACATCGAACTTGTACATTTATCAGACTTTCTTTCAATCGCAGAATTTTAATTTTTAATTCTGGTAGCTCAGACGTCCGGAGATTGGAAGGTTTAATAAAATTCCGCGGTTCAAGAACTTGTCTTAAAGCAGTAATTTAGTAAATTAAATTGAATCTAACACGAATTTAAATCCATTGTGATCTCTATGAATGGGAGAATATTACATCATTTCCTAATATCAATATAATATATTTTACTGCATTACATGTTCTAGTCCAGTGGTTCTCAAACTTTTATGTACCGTTGCCCCCTTTCAACACTCTAGATATCATCATCGCCCCCCACCCAGCAGTACAAAAAGATTTAAAGTTACAAAATATTTTGTTACTGTACAAATAAATTAAACAAGTAGACTAATCAAAATACAAGGTGTTTATTCAATGAGATGGATGAGCTTGGTGATCTTCAGCCAGTTTTTTAATATTTGGAGACATTTTGGTCAGGTACAATCGTAAATCCTCCGGGCTTTTCGCCCCCTATTGTATATCTTTCGCCCCCAAGGGGGCGATATCGCCCACTTTGAGAACCACTGTTCTAGTCAATGGCATATATTCTTATCTAGTGTATCTAATATTAATTGGGTTGTCCAATGTCCTAATTACAAAATTATATTACTTTTATCATTTGTCTCTGTTAAGTGATCCTATATACTGTATCTTGTACCAAAATGAAGCCACTGTCGTTGTTACATTTATCGTTCGATTATCTTCTTGATTAGGTTATTGAAGTTCGTCGCTAAATGAATGTTAACACTTTACGCTCGAAGGGCAACAGCGACAGGTACGCGATATCACACGAAGCCCAGGGTTAATGCATCAGGCTTAATATATGACCAGGCAGTATAGTATCTTTGGCGATGAAAAAAACATAAAAGAAGAGACGCGTGACAGTAAGCATGATATGCAAAGACGCAGCAAGAATATTTACTTTGTGGTAAGGCACTCCTTTTCCTAGAAGACGTGGAACCGTACCCTAAGGGATGAAAATTACAGTGCAAAGCCTAAAACGGCAGATAGGTTGATGATAGGCAGAGGAAATCTAGCTGGCATTAAGTAAGAATCGAGATAGGTAACTTAATAGTAACTATGATATAGAAAGCAATGGATGCATGTCATAGTTTGTCTACTTGCAATTAGACACATGAATTATAACAATAATATTGAATTTAGCTTTACAA
>QXVX01011190.1:0-22254 GCA_013436065.1 Halocynthia aurantium
CTGTGTTCGTTGTGCTTTGTGATATGAATATATCATCTTTGCCATCACCTAGAACAGCACAGATTATATATAACCTTATCAATCTCCTGATATGGTTTAATAGGAATGTGTACTACAGCAAATTTACATTATCAACATCAAAGTTGTGTGAATATTCTATGTGGTAGTTATACTAACCGACATTGAAGTTGATTTTATCATTTTTATTCTCTTCAGTGCCGTTATTAGCTGTAGTGGAATTTAAGCGCCATTTTGGGTGGTTGAACTCTAGAGTGAATTTAGTTACGTTAAATTTCGGACCAGGATTTATCCAAAGTAAGCCGAGAACCAGATGACTGGTGTTCTCATTCTTTGAATGACCGTAGGGTCGTTGAACTGGTGAGGGACCAATGAAATATACAGGCATGCCGGGAACAGAGTTGGTAGAATTTCGATCAGTCGGCTGTGGTAGTAGTGCTCCAGCGATCACATCCGAGTACGAATTAACTTGGACACTCTCCGACGATTCATGACTACCTTGATCCATGAAATTCGACGACCATTGGAAAGCTTGTTTGACACGGTTCCTTATGTCATTCAAAACTTTCAGAATATCATCGCCCTGGGTTACCAATATTCTTGTAACATCCCAAAAGAAATTTCTCGAAGTATTCCCAGAAGCATTTGCAAGCAGACGTGGGTTCAAGTTCAATAAGATATTGACCGCTGACCTCATACAATCCTTCGCTCTGATACGTGGATGCGTGCTATTGACATTACCAGATCCATTACAATGCTTCCCCACTGCATCAGTTACATTGAAAATGGTGTTGTTCCACATCATTCCATTTGTGAAATTTTTCTCTTTTGACAATTCAAACCACTTCAAGATCCAGGAATACTTATCCGTTGCATTCATTGAACTATCATTCCTATTCTTCAGTATTTCAGCAGACAAATTGCCCAAAACTCGCAAGCACATTCCAATTCTACATTTCTGTTGTGCGTTGATGTTGGTTGCTATTTCTTTCACAAACTTCAACAACACTGAGTGGTACTCTGTAAAAAGATGACTCAGTAAGGAATGAACAAAGGACAAATTCTTTCCAGTTTTGTTCCCTATTGCAGAACCATTCTTTGGCTTGGGGCGGCCTTCTTTGAAGCCATCTGTCATGTTTGCCATCTGAATCCAATTAGCATCAAATGAGAGATTCTTGCCGGCAAAATTAAGAAAAAACCTCGAAACTTTACAAAGAATAGCCCGATCACGACCAAAATAATTTCCACCATTGATATTAGAAGCATTTCCAACATATTTATTCAGATAGAGATCCAAAATTTCAAATTTTCTCTGGTCACTGAGAGCACTTGTGGAGTTAGATGAAAATTTCTTCAAGGAAAATGCATCAAGAAATCTCAGAATGTGCTCCATCCTTTCTGACTGCGGTAAAAACTTGAACTTTTTTAACTCATTCAGAGCATACTCAATTACTCTTTGTTTGATTGTAATAAATGTACTGTTTTCCAGTACGACTTTTATCGGCAAACGATCTACAGCAGCCAAGATTTTTTTCGCGATGGTATCTTTGTCAATCGCAACTCCTTTAGAATCGTTTACGTGACCAATATGCAAGCCATTGCCACACGTACTGTTTACAAACAATCGCAATACCTGCACATATCCCGGGTTTTTGTGGAACACCAGGTTATTTATCTCATTCATAAACTTCATGATTTGCTTGGCAATGCAACCGATTTGCACCGGTTTATTCCGGTCTGGCATGGCCTGGCTGTCTGAACTCAGTATGTGGCGTAATATTTCTACCAATGACTCGGTCCTGTTACTTCCCAACACACGTCGAAGCTCAATAAGATTCCTTTTTTTGTATTCAACGATTAGCTTTTCAACTTTAAGGATAATGAGGAATGGTTTCTTGTACTTTGAGTGGATGTCAATGATTTCCTGCAACAATTCCACAAAATCCAATAGTATCTTCTGGTTTGGAGCATGTTTTTCATTTTGTATCAGTTCCTTCACCTTTCTTATAGCAATTTTGATTCCAGGCAGCGACCGATTACTGTACAATTCATAGATTATCACAACTGCAGCAGTACTTTGATTGTGAGGTAACGTTGCTGTCATGTTGCAAGGAAGCTTTGCAAGGAAATAAAGGAATTTTTTCAGAAAGTGAATAGATTGGGGATCGTCTGGCAATGCCTTGCCGAAGGTTTTGTTGAACCTGTAGAAAACATCAACATTTTGAAGCAGAAACCTCCTCAGAGCTTCAGACATCTCTCTTATCCTCTCTCTGTCCACATGTTGTTCAGCGGTGTTAAACGAGAGAACAATATCACGAAAAACCAGGAGAGGAAGTGGATGAGTTTTGTTGAACTTCAGAGGAAAAGGAATGTAGCTTTGTCCGGGATAAACAGCATGAGAGGGCCTGGTCTCATTATTCGCAAACATCCGCGATTTTTTCTGTGCTTCCAATATGACGGGAAGAAAAATCGGTCGCTTGATGGTCGGATCGCTGGTATCAGAAGATGTTGTATTGCGAGATATGTTGTAGATGAGCAATGGCAACGACCCATTCAGAATGCGAGACAGGTTGCGAGGACGAAAGGCGAGAATCCATTCTTTCATGCTGAGAGTTCCGAGGGACACAACAGTCGATCCAATAGAAAGGTTACTGTGAAATCTCGGTACAGAGTCTTCAGAACTAAAATTTGTACCTGGAATCATGTAGAAGTATGAGTTAAGAAAATCATTTTATTAGTATTTCTTATAAGATTTGGGACTTTGGTTCGGTCCTATGCAAACTTATGTAATCATTCACAAACAAATAGGGTACTTACACAGCAACCAGATCAAGCTCATTCTAACAATTTACAAAAAACAGCTTCCTAAAAGGAACTATATTTGTTTCTTTATAAATATAAATATTTTGAAATTTTTGCTCTAAATTTTAATGATCGCTTTACTATCCACAATTTCTATATTTCTACTAAATAACTATATAGAGTTACCTTCGCAATCACAGACAATGCAATTCAGATGAGGAATCAATCTGGGTGGACATCCACGACTGCAAGCAATAAAGTTTTCCGAACAAAAGGTGTACATGCCATAATTATGTGTTGCATTCAGTCGTGCTGCAGATCCTCCTTCAGTTTGATTTAGAGAGCATTTGCTAGGCACGCCTGAAAACTCAAATTTTTTTAAATATGCAAGCAGTGCTAACAAATCTATACTATATCGTAACTGAGAGGGCAATTATCAGCATTTAGACAGTATAAAGAGAATTATGGACGAATTCGAAGCAAAAAAAAGTTATTATTTGGATAATAATATCAATTTAACTACATAAACTAGCAAAAATATTTTTTTATAAATCATTCAATGTTATTTCGATTTTTAATGGTTGTCATATCCTGCAATGAAAAAACAAGAAATTAGAAGTATCAGTTCAACTCACCAAAGCAAGCCAGGAGCACCACTACTACAAGGCTTTCCACATTCACCATGCTTTTCGCCAGTGGATTGAAAACTGTTTACTGTAATTACTTTATCGCAAATAGGTAGAATACTGCAGGAAAGATTTACATAATATTTATAAGGATATGGAGAAGTCGTAAAGACAGGAAAGCAATACTTAAAACGATGATTCAAAACAGCAAGCTCGAGTTACATAAATTAGTGGCATGGTGCCTACTCAAAACAGTGAGGCCGAATCACAACCACAACCTCTTATATATTTCATGGTAGCTATCACGATCCATACCGTACATACAGTCCAGTAATTATATTCTCAATATATCCCAAATGACAGATGAGGATTATGGTCAATGGAGTAGGAGTGTGTTTATGGCTTGACTTTTCGGTGTTACTATGTAATTAGTGGGATAAATAAACTTTTATTCTATAGGCATCCATAAATTATTACGTAGTATAGTTTTAAAGGATTAAAGCTTAAGACAAAATTAATAAAAAATATTATTGCCAACAACGGTGTCCAAAACAAGGCCTCGCACGCGATTAAATAAGTGAAAATTATAGGGCATTAGACCTGCTCATAGAATGACTCGAACACCAATAACAGACAATATTCTCACATGGATTACGAAATCACTTACAGATATGTTGGATTTGAGATTCGAATCATTCTTAATAAGTTCTGCAGACAATACATTATAAGGTCGCACTATGCTGGAGAACTTCCAGTAAAAGCTATCCAGGATGTTATCTCAACATGATTTCATACTATAAAATGTTTTCATTAGCGCTACAGCAACAACAAGTTCCACATCGAAACAGTCACCACTACATCCTTCCTGTACAGGTTGAATATGCAGATACTTTATGATTGTATAAACGAATATTTGAAGAGAAGTTTTATTGAAATTAGCAAAATGAAATATATAGTGCATGGAATATACTGTGAAAATAACGGGAGAAATGAAACAGTATTAAAATATAATATTACACAAGTTTCAGGCAAAAGAAAAAAAATTGAAAGTTGCTTGACCCCAAAGCACCTAAACATAGTTCACCTTGTTGACAGTAAACAGTCTGCTAATAAATCAATGACTTGCCATGGACCTTCATTAAGTTTAAATCCATTGGTGGCATCAAAACCATTAAAGAAGAATAATCATACAACAAAAAATACCACCAATAACGAAGCACCCGAGAAACAGAAACTATTTGACCACGCATTTTCATTGAAGGTTGATTCTATTTAGCTGATTATATTCCTGCACACAATGTGTGCTGTGTATTGCTACTTTGCAACCCTCCCCTCTCGAAACTCCAGGAACTTTTCTTAACCTTCATGGGGTGAGCAACGTGAATTGACATACATAGCCATGTCTGGGGCGGAAATTTTTTTATCGATACTCATTTAAAGCTTTTTATGCAAGTAAATAATTATACAATCAAATATTGATTGCTAATGTATGATAAGGATAAAAATACCACCAAAAATTGTGTCATTTTGTAATGGAAAGCTGGCATGTTGCACCACAACTCTTTGTTGTCCTTAGTGGCAAGAATGAACGGTTGTTTGCTGGTTGGATAAAATCATGCAGTCCATCCAGTTCAAGCATTACATCTTCAGACTTCGTGAATTCCCTATATTTGAACTATCACCGGGAACGTAATAACTGATGAAATTGAAAGTCACCTGTATGATATACTTGCGTAATTTGTATCTGTGCTGCCGCTAATCCCAGTATTAAAGCATTTTTTTACGAGTTTTTCGTTTTGACGTTCTAGTTGTCTTACTCCTACTACTGCTGGTATTGGGAGTGGAATTTTCCTTCAAAGAATCGACATTATTTTCGGGTCCTTCTTCAGCACCACTCACAGAAAGAGCTTCGGGTATGGTTTTGTTCTTCATCACCTCTGAACTGGCATTGGCAGATCCGGAACCAAATAGAGCAAAAGAGTCAAAATCCAGATGCTGACGAAGAATCCCCGTCAAAATAAATTCATTGCTGACAACGTAACAGCCGCCCTTGACGGCTTTCAAACAAGCCCGTTTATCGCTATCCGCAGCAATCACAACAGGAGGACTCGTTCCTGAGATGACTGCGGTCGGCATTTTTTTCAGCACTTCGCCACCGGCACATCGTATTATTTGATGCATTTGATCAGGAGGCGGGATAACGTTACGTGTTACAAAAAGGCTCAAACCGTGGAAAAGGTAATGTGTGCTAGAACGTGCAGTTTCTAGGCTATTGTGCAGTTGGAACTTGAACTTGGTTTGTAAATTACCTGAATCTGGTGTGAGGGAGTCTTCTCTTAACTCAAATTCTTCTTCTGGGAGAAATCTGAACGGTGATTGAAAATACAGATTTATTACAATGCAATGTATTGAAATTAGACAGTAAAAGTGGATATAGTTGTAACACTTGTAGAGCTGGTATCAATCCAATCATTTAAAAAAGATAAGCTAGTGCTGAACATGAACAACAGAAAACTGAAATACCTTTCATGCTCCTTCGACATATGTAACCACTGAGGCGACACGATAATAATGCCACGAGCAACAGCGCACAAGAACTTGATGGTCCTTCGTATTTTATCAGTGATCAAATGTGTGCTTTCGGATATATCTTCAACCATCCTGCCACCAAGTTCTTTAACTATCGCTTCACCTACTGCATCTGTAACTCCTGTGATCAGAAAGGTGAAATAACCGATCAATGTCAGTCAAATACTGTTGAGTTTGCAAGCCATTGTTCGAAATTTTTAGGAACGCATCTCATATGTAAAACGAGCGTCTGGTGTATATAAAAGTCTTATTTCAAACTAGCTATGCACATTAGCCGTAATAAAATCTTATTATAAAGCAATATCATAACTAGATTTTTATTCGCTGTCTACCTGTAAACATAACTCTTGGCTTCGTTCTCCTTGGTCGCAACGAGAGTGTTGTATTCTGAAAATCATCATCATCTTCCTCCGTTTTTAACTTTTTTCGCACTGCAGTGAAAAGGAGAATGTAAACCATCTAAAATCATTTTAATACTGTATTTATCAGAATTCTTAATGGAATTTACATATATTATATTCTATTTCATTAAATGAATAACATTAATCAAATAGATTATTGGGCTTAACTCACCTGGTGGTTTGGGAACATTACTGGATGATGAAGACACAGATGAAACAGAATCTGGTCTGCGCTTTTTGTAACCTTCTTTCTTTAACCTATTTTTCAAGGATCTGAAACAATAGAGGCATTAGAAGCAGAGAACAATTACAGTGATAGGACTTTGCTGTTACAAAGGAATATACATTTTTCACGTTAAAATGTTCCCCTTATTCTCTAATTGGTCATACCAACTATTACAAAATTCACCCACTTTGAAGAAATGCTTTGATCCAGAAGATTTGTCTCCGCATGTATCGTCTTCGGCTCAATTCTCAAAGTAGAATCTTGGCCATCTAGGGAATTCATGTCTGTTGCTAGCCCGGAACCAGAACCATTTTCGCGGCTCACATATTCTGCATCTGGTGATTCAGTTTTAATTTTCTGAGCAGTAGTAGTTTTCTCTGTTTCTTTGCAAGAAGACGCCTGTGGTGATGAGATTGTTTTAGATTTTGAAGAAGCAGCTGTGTTTTTTTTCCTTCCTCTGGTATTTTTCTTCACAGGAACACTCAGTTTCTCTTCAAACTTAATTTTTTCAGAAGTCGTAGCTTCATTTTCGCTGTTCTTTCCTGCTCCTTCGTTATTGCTTGTAGGCCTATTTGTGCTTCTGGTCCTAGTAGATCTGCTGGAACGAGTACTGAGTTTAGCTTCAGTGGTTTCCTCTTCCTTATATTCTGTTCTCAACTGATCAGATTTTCTTTTACCTATTCTGGTTGATCTTCTCGGAGCCGGTTCAATAGCAGTTTCATCTCTGACAACTGATTCCTGAGCAGTAGATTTTGCAGTTGCGTTAGTTTTACGTGATTTCCCACCTGCGATTTTGCCTGTCGTACCATTCAAACTTTTTTGTACTGGAGTATTAGTCCCTGACTTTTCCCTATTGTATGGCCTAGAAGTTTTACTAACAATTGAAGTATTGCCCGAAGACAAATGGGGAGCGGTGATATAGGATTGTGTTGCAAGAATATCTTGATCTGATGAAGGTGGCAGAGGATTTTGTGATTTGATGCTGATGTTTCTAACCAACTTAGATGCTATAATTGTCTGCACTGTTTGTTTTGAACAACGGCCGTTCGGAACTGGTTTTATGTAGGCTTGTGTACAGAGATCATCCAACTCAGTAGATTCAAAGGATTTGCTACAGTCGGTTGTCAAAACAGTTTTCGAAACAACTCTCTCAACAGTGACCTCATTTGTGGAAACAGAAACGTAGGCTTGGGTACATTGATCATCTTCCCCAAAGTTGCTAGCTACTTCAATAGATTTATTAACAGATGTATGATTATTTGATGTTGATGGCAACATAGTAGCATTAGATTGTTTACGAATAACTTCATTAGGAGGTTGTGTACAAAGGAAATCTTGTGCTACAGGTATAGATTTCTTATGTTCTTCCAGACTTTTTATCTCTGCAGCCTCAGCTGGAAAACATTTACTAGCATCTCCATCAATATTCAAAATACTGGCAAGTAGAGTAGATCTTTCCGACTGAACATCTTTCATATCATTGGTACCATCAGGTTTGAGCGCGGCCCCTATACTTTGTACGTCATCCATCTTTTCAACAGCATCATCCAATGTTACTCCATTCCTCCCATCACATGGAGTATGTGCTTCTAGGATTGGTTCATCCTTTTCCTCACTCTCACTTTCCTTGAATATAATAGAAGTCACATACCCTTGCGTTGGGAGAATGTCACATTCATTCGAGGATACTGCTGATTCCTCTGGGGGATTATTTTGTGAAGAAACTTCAGTTGAATTTATCGTGAACTGTTTGGCATTCTGGTCTTCAGAGATTGGATCAACACATGCAGATGGTAATTTAACCTCCGTAGAAGAACTTAGTATATCAGAGGACGAATTCTCCGATGGCTCTTGTCCATTTTCACTTTCAGAATAAGAATTTATTTCTAGATTACATCTTACAGTTTGCTGTGTTATAACTCTGCACTCGTCAGAATTCAATACACTCTCAGTCAATGAATAGGATTGAGTGTCCGATTCCATAGAACTCTGAGCTGGAAAAGTATCATCACTGACATATTTTGATATAACATTTCCGGTCGGCAGGGCATCAGATGCTCTATCCTTTGAAATTTTCGAATCCTGGCTGCTGCTTTTCTCTTGAGCTCTTAGGGCACTAAGAGAATATATTTGGGTATCATCATCAGTATCATCACTCGATTCAACAGCCCGTTTGTCCCTAGTCGTAACTCCATTACATTCATAAGGATCAGCATTGCTGTCTTTGCAACTTATTTTACTATGGGTGGAGATATCATAGTCTTTGATCATGGTAGATTTTCTTTTGATGTTATTGCTGTTTTCATTTTTTGATACAGAAGAATAGGCTGCGAAAGGAACAGTACAATCATTACTTCTTAAAAGAACAGGTGTTCCTGTAGATTTGATTTCAGAGTCCACTGCTGCAGTTGCAGACTCGTGCGATATTATTGGCTCTGTATCAGTATACTCTGTACCATACAATGTACCCTCTGAATCTGGTAGGATGTCAGGAAGAGTCTCTTCAACTTCAAGATGTGTTCCATCTACAGCAAGAGAAACTTTAGGGGACCGGCAAAAATCCTGAGTTGCCATATTGAAAGAATCATCCGTATCAAATGGACTGACATCTTGATCACCATCAATATCAGCTTGATCTTCTTCTGCTTGGTGAACTGCAAAGTACTCTTGAGTCTCCAGTACATCCAGTGTATCATGACACTCGGTTCTCTTAGCTTCGTTGGTGCTTTTCATTGGATCATTAATATACGCTTGAGTACACATATCATCAAAGGTATCATAAGCAGCTGTAGTAAAGGTGGAGGATGATGAATTTAAACCAGAACAACTAGCCTTTTCGTTTTCACCGTAACTTTTATCCTTCAATTTAGAAATAGGTTTTTCTTCTACTTGATTCTCGTTGTTTATTTCTTGTTGGTTTTCTATTGGATTAGCTGTCTCTTTGGATAAGATGTCTGCAAATGACTGAGTTTGAACTGGATCTAACTGCGGAAACAGGAAAAAAACAGGAATTACTATACAATTTGCAAGTATTAAAGTACAATTATACTTACACAATCCTACAATATTGAATGTGCTGTATATTTATATATATATATACATGGTGTGTATAAATACCATGCAATTGCAAAATTACTCAAATAATCCTGTTATTTTTGACGACACGTATGTACTAGTGAAAATATATATATTTTGAAGATCTTTATAACCATAACTATATTAAACCTACATTTTGTAAGAGAGACATTTCATCTAAATCTTCCTCGTCACTTTCAGCAATCACCTCGTCGGATGTATTCTTCACCAAACCTGAACTAGTAAGTATTGGACTTGAGCAAGGATTTTCACTTTCCGTTTCCAAAGGCAATGTTGCAGCACTGTAAACATCTTCATCATCTTTTTTATCTCTATTGTCAGTTCCGTTTCCATGGTTCTCTTCTATATCTAGTAGCAATGAAAAGATATGTAGTCATAGTCAAAAAGGTAAGAATCATAGTTAAAATGAATGATTTCCATTGCATCTAGATTCTGCGATAAACTAATGAGAAATACAAAAGACTTGCAACTTACAGTTGATTATCTTGTGAAAACTTCAATTGTTAAAATTAGAAAATGCAAGGTTATCCAGCAAAGAAATAACTGGGGAGAATTCATTCTTTACATTTATATGTGGAAACGTTCCAGTTATCTGCGGGTTACAAGTCGAGCATATAAAAGTATGAATAAATGCAATTACATTTTATAATAAACTGACCTGTATCGCTGTCCATATGGTAATCGATTTTATCAGTCTCACACTTCCTTTTTTCCTGTTCATCAGCTTCTGCACAAGTGTTGTTACTGGTCTCAGATTCTACACGACCAGTGTTATCTTCATCACAAGGTGTGCCGGGAAGTTCACATATCAAAGGAGAACTTTTTGAAGGAAAGATCTGTATATAAAATCTTGTAATTAAATGAAACAAGAAAAATGCTTATTGAAATCAGTTATTTGGGGTAGAGAAATCGATGGTGTTCAATGGCTGCAAACTGATCATAAGCAATTATTACTGAATAGTACCATTACAGTTGTGAACGGAAAGAGAAAACATTTGTCTTTTACCTTAACGGGCTTAGTCACTGGAGTTTCTCTCACTTCTGGTGAATCTGGGATAGTCTAGAACAAAAATACAATTACAGTCAGTAATTACCAACAATAAATTCCAACATGATATCTGAAGATTTTAAAAATAATCTCATAGGTGAGCTTATAGCCCTGATGAAACACTCACTGAAACTTCCAGATTCCCATAACGCCTAGTCGACGTGGCTGCAAAATTTTCGGGAGTGTCCGCAGCAAAAATATGCAACTTCGAGCAAGGTGTACTTGATGATTGCATCTTGTTAATATTTACTTGTTTCTTCTATGAAAGTCAAATTTGTTAAAGATAATCAAGCATATAAAAAAATTAAATGAACTTACAACTGGTTTCACTGGTGTTTCCTCCACGATCGGCAATATATCATCATCTGTTGTATCATCATTGCTCTGGGACAAGAATAGTGAAGGCATTATACAGTGCAAACCTCCAAGGATTCAAAAACTTGCAAAAGCAAAGGTAGATCATGTCTAATTACAGCAATTCTGTAAATCTTTAAATATTGTACTTAATTTGGTAACCAACAAGCTTTAATGCCTTTATCTGCTGGTAAATGATGACATGTCTACGCAAATCAAAAGATTGTATAAGTTGAATCATCAAACAGAATATATTGATGTGATTGGCCCTACATATCAACCGAGTCAACCGATGAGCTTCACTCAAGACGAGATATACTTTGTATGATTTGATTCTTGTAATTTATTTTCTTTTTAGTACTAGTTTAGCTGGCCGGTCCCTTCCTCTCCTTACGTTTAGTTAGGTTGGTTTGGGTAAGGCTGCAGAGGTACTGCACTACTACACTGGCACCTATTTTTTCAACAACAACAACTGGAGATCCTCTTGAATTCAAGGGATACAGCTCATACCTGAACAAATATGCATTTCACATCAGCAAACTGAATTTCATCTCCATCGCGGAGACCATATCTCACATTAGGTTTTAGTTTCAATTTCCCGAGTCGACTCTTGTTGCTACTTCCAAAGTCCAGTAAAAAGCAGGAATCTCGTTCTGCCTGGAGATGCCATGCTCAAATAATATGAAATTGAAATAATGATATCATAGTTGAATATTACTTACTTCAATAATCGCATGTTTCTTGCTGAGAGAAACACTCCATGGAATGGATATTTGACAATTGGTGTGGCGGCCTGAATAAGGTAGACTTTTTTATAGCAATCTCAAGATATCTTCATATTTTAACCAAAAAACGAACCTATAATATTCTCTCCTATATGTATTGGAAATTCCATTGACGGGATGCCAGTTTTTCTGCATTGCAATATCTGAAAGCAAACTTTAATATGAACTCTTACATACAAGGCAATTGAAAAAACCGTAGTGATACATAGTAATAATAAATAATATAACCTTCAGAGTTGCAACATACACGTTGTTGTTTTCGACATCTTCTTCGGGCTCATCTATTTCATCATCTACCATAGCTTGTGTGCATAAGATATCCTCCATATTGCAATTGCGTTTTTCTTATTCGTTTATGTTACGTAAATATTATGGACAGAAATATAAATAAAACGATTTAATTACAATATTCTGTACAAAATTGTAATTGACCAAGTTATTGCTGTAATTGCCGCCACCAGCAAAAATGTGAAACTTGCTTGTGTTCGAGCGCCAACTTGCGGAATTCACATTAGGAGAATACCGATCGGGTTCTTGCCATTTTATGGTATTGGGGTGTCCACAATGTACGGTACACCCTTCCTATAAAAGATACAGTTAAGGATTTTGGATATAACGGACTATTCCTTATGCAACCGAATGACCGGTGTGCTTTGGTTACACCGGTCAAGTCTGGCATGTTTCCGTACCTGGACGTCACAAAAACCCCGTTTCCGTAAAATTATAGGAACCGGAAATACCTGACCACCTAGTCCTAAAGTATTCTATGGAATCCCTACTATACCAATCTTACTGTAACATAAATTAGCATCAAAGCAAAATATCACCAATTTTTCTAAATACTATAACATACCATATATATTTTTTTACTGGTAAAGAATAAAATATGAACCAGAATACCAATCACATAACATCTCAGAATTTCACAGTTTGAGAATGCTTCAGCAAATTGAAATCTTATTTTCTGAAAATTGTTCTTGAAGGGCAACTATGTTGACCAGAAATTACGGTGTTTGAACTGAAATATTAAAATATTCTAAAGTTTCTTTATCAACTTTGCATGGCGCATTACTCATCATATCACGAGACATTGCCGATTTAGGAAAAGCTATGACATCACGAATCGAATTGGCATCGCAAACTTCTGCAATTATTCTGTCTAAGCCAAGAGCTATTCCTCCATGTGGAGGAGCGCCTGTTTTAAGTGCGTCTAGTAAGTGTGTTAATTGTGATGAATCGAATTTTAAGAAGTCCTCCAGAATCCTTTTCTGCAAATTGGGATTATGGATTCTTATCGAACCTCCACCTATCTCTTTCCCGTTCAGTACAAGGTCGTATGCCAGACTACGAACTTTTGTGGGCTCCTTTTCTAGAAGATGAATGTCCTCTGGATGAGGAGATGTGAAAGGATGATGCACACATTGAAGTTGTCCTGAGTCATTCGTTTCAAAGAGGGGGAATTCAACAACCCATAAAAACTTGAATTTTTCATCTGAATTTTTAACAACACCCCCTGCAGTTTCTATTGCATCTGCAGTCAGAGTTCTCACTTTTCCAAGCGCTGCTTTAACTTCCGACTCTCCCCCACATCCTATCCAAACAAAATCGCCTTCCTCAAGGCCCATTTTACGTATTATTTCCTTTGTTAATGGTCCAATATTTCCTGTGCTAATCCGTATTTCATCTGGGATCTTGATGCCATATATCTTAGCTGGATTAGGCAGTTCTTTTTGATTATAATTCCTAATTGTTTCAATTACTTTCTTTTTAAGGAACACGGCTTGATCTTTTGGGATCGCTATAAGATTCACAATATCATTTTTGCCACAAAAACTTGTTCCTTTTAAATATTCAGTTACATCATTCAACTCCAAACCATAACGAAGATCTGGTTTGTCTGACCCATAGCGTTTCACGGCATCACAGTATGATATTGTCTGGAATTTTTCACTGCTCAAATTGCTAGGCCAACAATATCTGATCATATCTTCTGTGACATTCATTATGTCTTCGTTTGATACAAACGACATTTCTAAATCGAGCTGGGTGAATTCTGGCTGTCGATCTGGTTTCGCTCCCTCATCCCTGTAGCATCTCGCTACTTGAAAATATCTGTCCATTCCTCCTACCATAAGAAGTTGCTTAAATTGCTGCGGACTTTGGGGTAGGCTATAAAATAGTCCTGGTTCATTTGACGAAGGAACAATGAACTCCTTGGAGCCTCCTGGTGTAGGTCTGAATAGTGTTGGTGTTTCTACTTCAACAAATTCATGGCTGTTTATAAGAAACTCTCTCATTCTAGAAATCATTTTCGATCTTGTTCTCAAGTTTTTTTGCATTTGATTCGTTCTAATGTCCAGGTACCTATACTGCATACGAGTATCTTCGTTTTTGTGTAAAAAATCATGTATTGGTAACGGCAGATGTGAACAGTCGTTGAGAACTTCCAACTCGTTGACATGAATTTCTATTCCACCTGTTGCCATTTTCGGGTTCTTTGCAGCATCGGGTCTGGCTTCAACAATCCCAGTCACCTTAAGAACGGACTCTAAACTTATTGGTGACATCAACTTTAAATTCTCGCATAACAGTTGAACAGTTCCGTTCCAATCACGCAGTAATATGAACTTGCCAGCTCTCTTATATTGAACCCAGCCACAAAGAACAACGCTGCTCCCTACATGTGTTTCTTTGAGTTCGCCACAGTTGTGAGTTCTCCAACAATGTGAGTTTGACTGTTCTGATGGAATAACCAACTTTCTAGTGAAACAGCTATGGAAAGGCTTGCCAGAATTCGACAACACCAGCCTTCTCAGCATACTGCTTATTACTGTAAAGTCATGTACTAATTCAGCTTAAAAAAAATGGAAGGAGTAATAAATTATCCAATGCTGAGGGCATTCCTGGCATGTGCAAAACACATGAAGCCAAACTGTGTGATCCAGATGAGGTGTGGTGACAATTAACAAGCTATTGGGTGGAGTCCTGTGCAGGTAAAATTCATCGGACGCTACCTCAATTTATTTCCTTTAGCAGCAAGCACACGTGTGTTTGTGTCGGCGTAACCGGTCCGGAACGGGGTCACGCCCATAACACGCTTGAATGGACACAAGTACAGTGACCCTTGAATGAATGAGAAGCAATCCAGGAAGATAAACATTGAGGAAGGAAACAGGATATTGTATAGTTTGATCGATCTCTGATGCCAATAAGGTTGAACTGCTGCCTCCCTATTCAATTGGTCACAGAAAGGTTAGGTTATTGCAGAAGCGCTTTACGTGGTTCCAGGCTTGTTTTCTTATCAATTAAATATAAGATGGATTTGTGAGTTATCGTCAGCTATTAATATTCTGTAACCGATAATTTGCATCAGATCGTTGTAAATATAACAGTACTAAAAATGGCAGACGGATTGCTTTGTACACTTATACTAGCTTCCGAGAAAGCAAGCAAAATTGCACGACTCTGCAGAGAATCTGAAGCACTCTTCTCGCTGTTAATTCAGGAAAAAGGAACTAAACATAACGAAGTTGATTTCAAAACCTTGGCTGATGTGTTCATACAGCAGGTGGTAACGAAAGAAGTGGAATGTAAGGTAAGGAGTCAAGTTTGCTATAACTCTGTGACTCAGTCTTACTAATACTGTCAATTTAGTGTGGTCAGCTTGCTGACCAAGTACAGGGAGAAGAGAACACTCAGTTTACCAATACATTGGGAGAAACAATATCAGTGGAATTGGGAGAAACCTCAAAACAGACAGCGGATATGCTTTTTAAAGTTTTGGATGGGAACCAAGATGCAGCCAGGTAATGATCCTTTTCTATTAAAATATACTATTGAATTTTTAATTCCCATGCTATTTATGTTTTCTTGGATGACCTGACCTTATAATATTATTATATGAGACTTTGGGCATTCTGTTATATAAATTAATCCCTCATTTTTATTTGGGCATCTCACACAGCAACAAAACCAGTAATATAATTGGTACAGGCCTGCTTAGTCACATCACTGACTGCATGGAATATTATCATCGGTGTTTAAGTATTGTTAAACTCTTACTTTAAATGATAATGCATGAACCCATATCTATTTTTTGTAAGATTACTTTCCGAAGCCGCTCATGAAGAATTGGAATTTAACTTGGACAGCGTTGTAAGCAAGGAAACTTTACAAAGGCTCTCTCTTTCTGAATTAGATGTGAATGATATAGGCATTTGGATTGATCCAATAGGTATTGACTTTAAGATCATGACTGTTATTAACCTGTGTTCATTGATGATATTGAGTTACATGTTGTCAGATTGCACCTCCCAGTACATCAAAGGAATTGAAGATGTTGAGCCAGATCCAAATGGGATATTCACTAAGGGTCTTCAATGCGTTATGGTACTGATTGGTGCCTATTCATTGAGTACTGGTATTCCAGTCATGGGAGTTATAAATCAACCATTCTATCGGATAACTGAGAACCGTGGAAAGAAAGGGTATGTATGATATCGTGTTGACAGTATGATTAGCACGTATATGCGATGCCATAGTACAAATCAATAATTAATTACTATCAATTTTGTTCGATGGGATACTAGCCAGAGAATATTAATATTCGTCCATGTGAATGATGCATTCATTAACTGGAAGGAAGTCATCTTGTCAATGTAAATCCATCAATTACAAAATAAAATCCAAACATTTATGTCATCTGTTTATGTTAATATCAATCTTTAAATCAAAATAAATTAAAACACCCTTCATGCAATTTTTCCTTCACAAGTATAAGTTTTATCTAGCTTCATGAATACCTAATCATACTGCTATATCTGTGATCTAATACGACCTGTGATGATACAATGTTTAGTTAATCTAATTGTTTAGTCCTATTATTATGATAAAATGAAAGTTACTTAGTAGTTCTTGTAATTTTTATATTCAAATACATTTTTTAGGTGGAGTGGAAGATGTGTCTGGGGTTATTCTTACAACAAAGTTCATACAAACAATCTACCAACAGTACCCGATGTTAGTTCATATTTAGTATAGTCGCACTGGCACATTAACTTTTTAATAGCATCATATAACTTCTCTTTTAAAGAAAACCTCAAGACAGTCAGAAAAGCACATCGCTGTGTTGAGCCTTCATGACCCAGAGGCCAAATCAGTCATGTCCCAGCTGTCTTCTACCGTGGACATGATACTTGCCAGGGGCGCAGGGTATAAATGCTTGACTGTCGTCGACTGTCTGGCAGATCTCTTCGTGTACACTTATGATGGTTGTTACAAATGGGACACCTGCGCTCCTCATGCTATATTACTGTCTTCTGGTGGTGGATTGGCAGTCTTGGATGATGCTATTAGAATCACAGGTAAGTGATATGCACCATGTAAACTCCATAGCAACTCTCTTTTATTAGTTTTTTTCTGATTGATTTCCTGTTGCATTTTAACTGACCAGATGAGCAGGAACCCGAATCAAGTCTACTCGATGCTCTCCAATCTTGCCAAGTCATTTACACTAAATCAGCAAAAGCTGTGTCGAACAACTGGAAAGCTAACAGCGGAGGGCTAATTGTATATAATAATTCACAGAGGAGCTTGAAAGCTTTAACTAATGCGCTGCAGATGTTTGTTAAAATGCAATCTAAGTAATGATAACACATAGTATGTTAAGCTGTTCGGAGCACTTATAATCAGATAGCTTTTAATTGTGTCCTTGGATGCATGACTGTTCCTTTCTCCCCTCATTTCACCACAGCTAAAGTTTCCAATGAGTAAAATTTTTCACCCTATTATCTCAACAATATATTCAAGATATTATCATTATTCTGTATGGCGTTAGGAAACTAAAGAGAGGCTGTTATTGAAATGTTGTTCATGAATGCTAAGTTATACAACAAGGAGTCAACCATTTTTTTTTCTTACTGCTAGTGCTGTAACTTTGCTGTAACCTCAAAAGTATTTTAATATTGCATGATGCTACCTAAATCTCTCAGTTTTAAATCCCATCTTCACATCAAGATATCCTCAATCTATGAGCAAAGTCAATGAATTGACACTTAAGAAAGAATATGTATACAGAAACAGACAATTTCACAACAAAGTAGCAATGATATACTAATATAGTGCTTGATAAATTATGGATACTGTATTCCCATATCAAAAGGTTCTTATTCCATATTTGTTTGAAAAAAAAGGCAACCTAGACCATCTATTGCTATTGACCTTATCCCATTGCTTTTAATAATAGACCCCAACATGCATACATGTATTTATTTAGTATTATGTACAGTTCCTAGAATACAAATCGAGTCGCAACTCTATAGTAATCTACTTCAAGCAAAAATAAGTTCTTAATGTAAATTATATCGCAAAAGATTTATTGCTTTTTACATTATTTTTGACTATTGCAACTATGGCACCGTTTATAATATACATGACCTATAGTCAGGGCTACCATCGATCTGGAACCCAAAATAAGGACTGGAAAAAAATATGATTCCCAACCCAAATACACTGCGGTACACCTAGCATCGTCTCACGGCACACCAGTGTGCACGCGGAGTACTGATTAGGCTAATATAACTTCTTTGTCGAGATGAAAAATTTGCATGTCGAGATGAAAAATTTGCATTTAGATGAAAAATTTGCATTTAAAATTGAAAAATTTGCATTTAAAATTGTTGCATTGCTGAAAATAAGCCAAAATAAGGACGACAGTATGGCAGCCCGGCCTATACTAACAATAATAATTATAGGAGCTGCATGATTCGTGTCGTATCTACTAATCTATATACTATCATGTGTACACTAGTGATTTTGTTGCAATTTTACAGTATTTCCATGTTATTTTTATGCTATTCGAGAAATATTATAGATGGTTCAAGCTTTTATTCTTATCTAGCATAGCAATGTGACTATATATGTATTGACTCTGCTTCATGAAATATTCATTCGAGAAGCTTTCAATCAGTATAATGAGGCGTACACAGATGGGTTAATTCTCATGATATTGATTTATCTGAAATTTGTTTTCCATTATTGAAGGGAGAATTGCTTCAATAATTGGTTTGCAATTCAATTATACAGGAGTGCCACAATTCGTACAAGCACTGTGATAACGATTTTGAGATCCGTTTCTATTGTTTGATGTAATTTGTCAGTGCTGGGTAACAAAGGTGTATTCCAAATAACAGATAGCTGTATATTCTCAATAATGTAATGATCTTGATTTTATTAGTATTTTAAAATGATATTTTATGTCACAAGCTACACAAAACACAGCATGTCACACAATTATTACTGTGAATGATATTTAACTGTTTATATTCATCAGTTATACACGAAAACCTGTATGAAATTATTATCACTGAGCTTGTTTTAAGTCTAAATAATATTGTATATTTGTGTGCATTTCTGTAGTGCTATTCACAGCTCTTCCACAATAACTTGAAACAAACTGAGTCACACATTATTCATCAACTGATCTAATTTCATGATTCACAACTTTCCTGTACGTATTGCACGAAACCAAGTTATATATTTGAAGTTACTCATCCACTCTAAATCCTATACCATATCCTCTCTAGCTAGATTCGTATGGAATGGTATTCATTCATTTCCGGATAATTATTACTTCTATTGCTATTTGCTCACAATCCAATATCTACAAACAAGTGTGATTTTACTGCTTCCTGATAATATTCACCAGCTAATGTGGCATGTACCATGTCGACTGATGTGCTGGAACTAGCTATGCATTTCGGGAAACCCTATCATTGCTGCCGTATTCGGCCCGTTTGCTCCCCTCAAGTTTATCTGTTCAAGTGCAGTTCATGTAGTGGTTATTGTATTCTAGAATTTTATTTTTATGCCAGAACTGAATGGAATTCATTTCATTATTTTCACAACTTTCTTTTACTTGTGTATTCTCACATTGTTATTGCAAAATCAATATAACTATGTTACTAGTGTCCATTTTCTAGATTCTTTACAGGCCATAGTAATTGAAGTATTGTGTATTCAATATTAGTGATTAGATTGAATATCAGCAGGAGATAAAAATATGCAACAGATGACTAAAGAGTTTACAACTATATTTCAAACCATTAGATTAAAATAGTGCCACAACACCCTGATTATACACTATAAAGACTAGTAGCTGCTTACCTAGTAAAAAGCTTATTTGAAATGCCAAGTTGTGTGGTTTTAATTCATTCTCATGAAAGCTCAAAAACTCTATACACTACCAGGTTTGAATTCGAGTCTAATAGCTTCTGTGGATTGTCTGGAAGCAATTCCAGCTGTACAGAAAACTCTTGTTACCAAATATATATGAGATATCCTCACTATAACTTCATAATTTCTATGCGATACATGAAGTCATTAGTCTTCCTCTTTTGTATCAAATTTGACTCGATTTGAGTAAGCAGCATGTTGACAATACCCAATTCTTTTAAAAAATAATTCTGGCAAAAGAAAATGCTAAGTTATTCAACCCTGTAATTTCCTGAAGAATTTTTTTAGTGCAAACACGAACCTGCGCTTTTACAGCCGCTTGCATTTGAATAACCAATGGCCAAGAGTCTTCCAGGATAATTATTTCTGACAAGTGTGTATCCAGCAACAAGCATAACCATGATACAACCTATACACAAAGTATAAAACTATATCATAAGAAATTCCAACAGCAGACATCATCAGGATAAAAAAAAATTACCCGAGAAAGAGAAGGCTCTGTGGAATCCAGTGGAAGCCGATGAAGTTGCATTGTCAGGTATTTTAATAGTTTCTGAGCAATGAAGGCAATAATATTATTTGCTACTTAGGTAAAATGTTCAATAATATTCCATAGAACTGGAAAGCAAACTCACCAAAACAATAGCAAAAGGAAGTGATAAAAGCTCCCTTTTCAGAACGTCTTCAGAATACGGAAGTTGTATGAGACTATTTCTATGATTAGACCGGAGTTAAGGTTCAAAAAAATACTTCAATTCCGCTATGCTATTAAAATATATGTATCCGACGTCATCTGCCGTATTTACATTGTATCGTTTCACACTACTACATACCCTCACCAATAGATTCCTTGATTTCGGGAATAGTGGTAGATGTTAACTTTCCTATACCATAAACATATGTAACCTAATTTATCTGCTGTATAATTACGTACCTCCACCAAGCACAGTTTGATTTTGTGAATAGTTGCCATTACGTGATACTGAGAGTTAAGTTAAGGATTTGATGTAGATTGATATATTCTACATTCCATTGTTATTCAAATGATCTTCACAGATGTGAGGGCAAGAAAAATTAAATGACAACTAAAACAGAAACTGTCATTGTGCCACCGCTGTTATTTAGCAAAGAGAAGAAATTTTGTAAAACAACTACATCATGATTGATATCTGGGAAATTAAATTTACAACATGGCGGAGGTATTCGCTTCTATATGAATATAAAGCAGTGATTTGAATTTATATTTTATAGGATACAAGCACATCTGCAGATGAGTTGGAATTTCATTCAGATTGCTTCCATTCTCAAGATCACCATTGCCTACTGAGCACGGTTCAGTCCTAAACATAGAATGAAATCATTCGAAAGAGAACAGTATAGAGGACAGGCATTAACAGAATTGCAATAGCAAGACCTTCCAATATGCTCAATGCATTTAACGGTAATATCTTCAGGAATCTCTTGCANTTTTTTCAGGGAATGTTGGTTTATGTATTACGTCTAATGTGTGCTAATTTTAACGGGATTGGATGATTAGATCATCCATTTATAAGCGTTGATTGTACTTTGCCATCTAGCGGTTGGAAGTTTTTACTTCACCTAACAGTTATAAATGATCCAATAGTGCCATCTAGCGGTTTGAAAAATTTACTTCACCTAAGGCTTAAGGGTAAGTAACTAGGTATTGATGACTTGATGCTGTGCATATGAGGCTTATATGTATAGATTCAGTATGAAATTCTACATTCACTGGTGTGTCATATATGATGGGACGGCAATTGGTCGGCGGGTTATTAAGGGTTGTTCAAAGCAGGGTCACTCGTTACGGCCGACCCGAAATAAGTATTCTAGTTTCGAAATAGATTTTTTCGGGATTAACCTGAATAAATCGACTCAACTTTTCCAAAGAATGGTGGTTCATGTACTATGTCTCATATGTGCTAATTTCAGCGTGATTGGATCATTACAAGTTTATTTATTTTATAGCATTAGGTGAAGCAAAATTTTCCAACCGCTAGATGGCACTATTGGATCATTTATAACTGTTCGGTGAAGTAAAAACTTCCAACCGCTAGAT
>QXVX01011197.1:0-23767 GCA_013436065.1 Halocynthia aurantium
CGTTACTATTTTGAAAACAATCACAATACTAATTTCATTCATTTTCTGTGAAACTCGATACTGTAGACCAGGGCTCCCCAACGGGGTTCAGGTGGACCCACCAATTACAGGGGGTACAAAAAAACTGATAAACTGAAATAGGGATGTGGTATCCTCGTATGCTTTTTATCAAATACTAAGTACACTAAGATTAAGTACAGTGAGCCCTCAAGATACGAACATTCGTATTACGAGGTTTCGATGATAAGAACACGGCGCGAACATCAAAAATTTGTGTGAATGGTATAGTTCACAAATCCATCGCTTGGCACATGATTGTCAACAAAAACACACATCTTCCAGTCTCTTTCTCAGTCACGCGTGGTCTATCTCACGAAGTAGTTGTACTGTGTATTAAGTAATTGTTATCGCGTTTGTATTTAATAATTCAGAGATTTTTCGAACCCATTAACTTTTAAAATGCTAACAGTAAAATATTTACACTGATTTGTTTTTAACGGATTGATTGAGGGAGTTGTTGGATGGGAACCGATGTAGCTGTATAGGCATTACCTGTGTATTTATTTTTATTGTGTTGGATTTACAAACAATTCCAGTTACGAACAACCTCTTGGAACGTAACCTCACTGTAGTTATATTAAGCAGCAAATAGTATAATTTGATCGTCCAAATAATATCCTGGCTAAATAAGCGCTTTGGGATGTTGTAGACTGTTAAAAGTAAGCTGTAAGGAAAGATTAAAGTTGTGAAAACATCTACTTAATAAAATTCTGTTGAAGATAAGGATTTAGGAGTTACTCAACTAAAAGGTGATACTCCTACCCCAATTTCAACACATGCGCCTCATAAGCTTTAATAAATCAAATTCAAACCATGATTTCATGATGACATAACACAGCAGGATAAAAAATTTCTTGCAAATCAAATAAATCAACTATGGGGACGCTTCGCTTTGCTATTCATATAACAGCAGAACAGCGGCACTAAATTCATGTTACAGGCCTTATCTATTCAAAAACCGCAGCTTTCCGTAGGCCGCACGAATTTGGTTCGTGAGCCGCAGGTTGCACCTCTGCTTTAGACTAGACATAAAAAATTAATTTAAAAAAAAACAATTAATTCCTACTTACAGATTTTGGATGGAATTTCATAGAACATGACAGCGACTGCTGACCAGCAAGCTCAGCACTGTAGGTATTCGACATCAAAGAAAACTGATCATTCGGATCATCTAAAGGAAAAAAATGGACTCAATTTTGTTGGATTTGAATACTAATGCAAAAAAGCACAGCATTGCAAAATTTAATATCCAGTGTTCAATTCTAGATCATGGGAATAAATCAAGGCACCTATCTCATCATTTCCTATACACATGAAATATATCATGGAATATAATATGTTGCATAGGGCTGTTTAGACCCCTTCTAACACTGACTATGTAGCAATGAGCACCGAGTATTCCAGTAGTAGAAAATATTTAACTGCAGTTGGGTTTCGGCGCTTAATTGCCTTTCTATAATAAACTACCAAAATCAAGATGGAGTCTAATCAGATATACAGATTATGAAGTCAGAATGAGCAGGTGCAAAAAGAGGCAAAAAAGTGCAAGGAATTATAATAACGTATCCAATAACGAAGATTATAGAGTTACCAACAATTAGTAAGGTTCGTCTCAGAGCCCCTCGTATCATTCAGAGCATATATATATTTATTCTATATAATGTAAGCAGAAACACCTCACCGTCTAAATCCTCCTCAGGAAAAGACAACGAAAAATCGGCATGCTTGGACAAATCGAATTCCACCTTCACACGAGTCGATGTGAGGTTTATGAGGTTGAATGGAAGAGTTACAAAAGAATCGCAAAACACTCCTCCAAATTTGAAATGCTACATCAAACCATTAATAAAATATTAATAATAAGAATAATAACAGAATAAAAAGTTATGAGGCATTTCTTGGTTAATACATTTTACCTTGATATCTATGTCAACGGCAGGTGGCTCCACAGTTCCACCCATTCTAAGATCGATTGTTTTCCAGCCACGTATATTAACTCGGATCCATGTGTCAAATTTCATTACTGCAGTCGGCTGCAGGTACACCTAAGAAAAGTTGCAATGTTAGATAATTTATTCATAACCGCAGTAACAACATTTTTTTTTTGAAAGTTCTGTTTCAGATTCATGCTGCAGAGTTATACTGCAGTTAATTGACCTGGACTGGACTCTGATTCAATTTGCAACTTGGTAATTTTATGACAACTACTCTGAATCCACTTTGCAATCGCTTCAAAGTATTTGCAACTCAAATTCAGAGCTGTACCGGTGCCTAGAGACTCGTTATAAAGGTCCTAAATGTCAGGTATAGCTGACTGTACTTTAGTGTTTAGTTACATTGTAGAAAAAATTGTGCATGTAGTTGTGTTACATGTATATATAGTAACTGTGCATATTTGCTAAAATCATTAAGGTAGGGCCATTGAATAAATGATCATCATATTACATTTAGGCCTAGTTATCAATGGAAGATTTTGATGGGTCATGGTGTCTATTCATCAATGTTTATATGTCAAACCTCTTCGTACATATCTCATTTTTTCAAAAGGCATTTCTTTATAGAATGAAAACATTAATTGGATCACAGTTACTGTATTGATCATTTCAATTTTTTTTCACAGGATCGAAACCTAAAATTGACTAAGGACAATGTGCAGATTAAAGATTGTTGTACTAACCTTCAGCTCTGTATTTCCTCCTACTGGAACAATTCCATGAACAGGTGAAACCGTCATGCCTGGAAATGGATTTGAGTTGACAACATAGAACATAGCATGGTTGCAGCCACTGTTGTGAAGAAGAGCTGTGCGTACTGTTCTCATGTTAAGTGGAACACTCCCAAATTGAATCCGCCTTTCCACAAACTGTGAAGCATATGAAGCGGGTAAAATTGCGAGCTTACATTTCACTAACTCGTTGCTACCAATTGTCTGTACCTGCACATTGCAGTTGCCTAGCTTTGCCACACAGGAAAGTTGCATCGAATTCCCACTGTGCACTTGCAGATGGAAATTTCCTTCTAGAGGAGCAAAGTAGCTGGGATGAAAGACCACCTACAAAAATGAAACAACAATTCCTCAGTGACACCATGAAAATATTAGCTGACTGAAACCTAAGCCTACTAAATAAAAAAAAATAAAGAATATATATCTTCCAGAGGAGATGAAATCATAATTTGGACCACTCTAATACCCTGAACCCTAGCGGCCAAAATAATGATCTGGATATACACCTATAAAAGCTTTTCTGTTGAAGACTTACCCAGGCAAAACCGAAATGATCTGCTAGTTCAATATTTATTGGCATTTGCAATATATCCAAAAAACCAAAAGAATGTCAAATGATTAACAGCGATTTAAACTGCTGCATTTTGCAACGAGAAAGTGGTAGAGATTTTTAGACCATTCTTCGCTATATTCTTTCATAATTTTTTAATAATATATTACTTTTACTAACAAATTTCAATATAATTTAGTAATATGTAATGTTTTGAAGTTTTATGAGAATTTCTGAATGGAAAGCTAATCAATTTGTTTTGGTGAAAATATATTTTTTTAAATACTTAAATTCCATGACTTACTTCACACTTCAAATCTTTAGAAGGTTCAACAATGCCAGTAGCTGGTCTGATAGAAAATGCAGTGCCTCTGTCAGACAATATTGGCGACCATGTGAATTCAGCAGCATAGTTTCTCCGGTTGAATAAGGTAACAACAGATCTGAAAATTAATAACAATGAATTTATCATCAGATTGTAAAATGTGTATGAATACTACAACACTTGTTCTTGTGGAAGTAGTAAACGATATAAGTAGAAAATACCCTGGCAATCTGGAAAGATATCTACCATACCTATATCCTGCATCAGCTGGTATTCCAGGAGATGGTTCCAGCAGCAAACTTGCCGAAGAAATTTCCAATGCAACAGGCACTACATTAGCCAGAACAAGAATATGGCTGTCATGTTGAGAGTTCACACTATACCTGAAGAAAAAAAATGTATCGCAGGTTGAGAATCCCTCATCCAAAATTGCTGGGGCCGAAAGTGGTCCAGAGTACAGAATTGTTTCGGATTTCGGATATTTTTATAGACGTGATCCAAGTTTAAACACGATATCCAGTATGAAATTTCGAGTCATTTCAATGAAAGATAAAAACTGCCCTTACCTGGCCCAACATACTAAATTTCAAGCTAATTGAATGATAGACAGTAAGTACATGTCAAATTGAAAACCACGACCCAATGGCCCCTCAGACACTACTTGGGCTACATTAGTAGACTAATGTGCCAATACATCAAATGTGGGAGGCCAATATAAGTTTAATTGACTGAAAAGTCAAGTGGCTTATTGTAAAGACAAATATACAAACAACTGGAAAATGCACTCTTTTTTGTAGGTACTAAAAGAGACATTGGCTGTCTCTGCCATTCAGTCTACTAAAACGCAATCTCTATTTCAAAAAAACGTAGAGCAGGTGAGTAGGAATTTTCGAATGTGCTTGTTGAAGTATTACAAACCGATGGTAATATCTCTTTCCTTCAAATTGCATTCCCCCATAAAACGACAGTGTAACACAATGTGACACTTACATAATCGAACGCTGGAATTTTCCTTCGGTACTTGATTCGAACACAAGACTGAGTTGAGCTTTGGATAATGGAGGAACCACTTGGGATAAAGGAGAAGTTTGCCGCAATTCTCGGCAATCAATTTTCACCTAGTCAAAAAGAAATTATTTTTAATATTTGAATAAATATTATTATTACAAAAAATTGAAAAAATTATACAGATTCGTTTCTGAATAAAGTTAGATCATACCTGAACGTGAATGTGACGTTCAAGATTGTTGATTATATTGAGCTGCTTTGCATTAGAGGACCTCACACAAACTTGATCAAAATCGATGGTCGGAGGACCAATGATAATTTTAAAAAGATCCTGTTGAACAAAATCAAATAGCGCAATCAGTTTGGCAAAAGACACATAAGGCAATAGCGCAGAAACAGGTATAGTACTTGAGGAGAAAGTTTTTTCACACAGTCAGCTTTTTCAGATCCAGTTGTGGGAACTGCATTTAGGCCATCACTGACCGGTCTGGCTGCAGTATTTCGCTCTTGGTTTGCCAGCTGTCTCGTTGTGAGTAGCCTCTGTTTTTCAGTGACCCCAGGTGGTGGTTTGCAGACTACAATGAAAGTAATAATTTACATATTAATATTCATAATTAACATATTTTGGGTGCAACGAAAATCCTAATTTACATTTTTTAAATAAATGTATTTTGTAGCGATGGGACGTTATCACAATACAACACTAGGCAGGCAAAGCATATTCGACATATTGCCGCTAAGTATGATTTCATCCACGCCGGATCTGTACCCAAACTCGATGTTTCTTGTTCATGGAGTATTGTGAGATGAAAAAATTTGTTAGAAGATCCGCTGAGGAATGGCGACATTGTTAGAAGAGAAACAAGCAAACAATTTTGCTCATTATCATTATTATTAGCAATTACAATTCACGATTATCCATCTCATCATGAGCAAGTAATCATTAATTTTGTATCACGGCAGGTAAAAGACTCAAGGTTAGGAAGAATGTTTAATAATTACTATGAATATTTTCATGAGTAGTTAAAATAATGTAAACTGTTGTATTTAAGGAATGATTATAAATGGATTGAAAATAACTATGAAAAAAAGAACTAACTTGAAATCTCGATATCCTTCTCACTGAGCTTAGGAGGTCGGAGTCCAGCAGCAGGCTTGAGATTGATGTCAGTGCCATTGCTATGCCTCACAAATTCTCTGTAATTTTTAATCAACTTTTTATTTTCAAGAAACATTTTCAAGGAGGAAAATTTTAAAAATAACATCTCACTTTGCTTTGTTGAAAGATTTTCTGTTCTCTGCGTTATTCCTCAGAAAGTCAATATATTTCTGCTTGTGCTGTTTTACTTGCATTTCTTCTTGCTCAGTGAATGCATAATCTGGATCGACATAGGTATGTCGCTTGGTCCTTGTAAAGGGAGTGCGGTACTCCAATTCACGCTCGCTTGGGCGAATGCTGCGGGCTCTATGGAAAAAAGAAGTCTATTCTTCAAAATTTGAGTTATATTTCTAGATATCACAACAGCTGTTGAAATCCCAATGCTAATTTAGTTATCATAAGTTGTAACAGAAATGTTGTGAAAATGAAAACAAACTGGAAAGGACAGAGATTCATTAGACATCAGCATAAGAAAATCATAACAAATTAAAGACTAATTCAAATGCGAATTTCTGGCCAATGTTTTACAATACTTATTACGATTCATGAGGCATACATAACTAAATATCAGTAACTGAAAGGGATAAATTACTTATTGAAAATATGGAAAAAAAATTAGATGCTTAATGAATTTTCATACCTGTCATTTGGGAAAGCAATGAGAGAATTTTCAGAATCTTTTTTCTGGTCATGAGAATGCAAATTTGTGTTGTTTGCATTCAGCAAAGCAGCTCTAAGCTGACTCTTTAACCTGCTGGATTTATCAAATGTCACGTCGATGAATTGTCCTGTCTCATTTGACACAAGTGGAGTAATACCAGGATTCAATCTGAACAGTGAGATACATTTTAAGCAATGTTTTTAAGTGATGTTTTCCATCACTAGAACTACGGTAATCAAAATATTATATTAACAGTGGTGTAAGATAAAGCGAATTTTGATGAAGGTTTGAAACATTCGTGGAACTGCTATTGCGAATTTGCTATTGCCCATGGGTGTATTTAAATATTCTACAAATGGTAATTTTAATTTATGTTGATGAAAAGATCACATCGCAGCACTAAAATGAAATGATTAAGTTTTGTTTTAAACAGTTTGAATCGAATTTGAATGTGTATGCAACTATGCAATTTTATTTTTGTTATTGAATGAAGGCACGGGTAGAAACATGAGTGAATCCCGAATAAAAATGTTATTTTAGGATAGGTATGACTAGGGCCCAGCATTAACAATGTTGCAAGCTCGTCTCACAATCGATAGGTTACATGTTCAAGCCGTGCCAGAGCAATATCGTATCCTTGAACAATACCAGTACCAGGTTTTTGGGGAATCCCCGAGTCCTAAAATACCATCTGGGGAGTTTTAAAATAAACAGAATATTCCTATAAGTAGATATATAATTTGAAATTTATGATTTCTAGTAGAAGTTAGTAATAATGATGGTCAGGATATAATCGCCTTTACATTAGAGTTTCATGTCAAAAGTCATGGGAAAGTGGCTACAACAACCTGTGATCGTAAATCATTCAATTTCTACAGACCTAGGAACTCTTTTCTTGAGAATCGCCACAGAAGTACCGAGATACTGAAGAGGAATAGTTTGAAACTTCCTCATTATGAGCTTAGGAATCTGATCTTGCACATCAGTTTCATCCACCAATAATTTCCCTAAGACATCAATCACTTGCAATGGCTGAAACAAACCTGCCTGTTTAGGCTGGAAAGTGATTGCGATATCCTGAAAACAACACATATATACACATAGTTTCTTTCCAGCTTCGGGGAGTATTCGCAAGCAATTACAATGAAACCAAACCTTGTTTTGTCCAGCTTCTATCATGGCACTTGTTGGTAAAACAGAAAAGTGTGGGACTTTCCGAAATTCCACAGTGAGCGGCAGCAAGGCAGATTCATTAATAAGCGTGCAGGTAGCTTTTTGGCAAGTACCAGACAGTACCTTACCAAAATCAAAAATGTTACTGGGCCGTATGTTGACAAGGACAGGCAATGCAGTGGCCGTAATCGCAATTTCCACTTGCCGTTTAGCTGCGTAGTTGATAAACGACTAATTATAAAATACAATGATCTCTTCGACTATGACTTTTCACTTACAGTTCAAATTCTCTGACAGAAAAGTGTCATTACTTCCAACCATATCAAAGCTCATAAAGAGGGCAAAGTCTTGCCGGGGTGGTGGTTTTTCCGATGATTCCCAGCCAACACTAGAGCTGTTGAATCTCGGACTAAACCTACAGCATAAAGGAGATAAATTATTACAAGAGTACAATTATTTTCAAGTAGAACCTTTAATCAAAATAAGACTTTCTTCTGTCATTTTCAGTATGAAAATAACTCCCAGGAAATTGACCCAGACAGGAAATTGTCTTCTCAAATGTACACAGCACATCATTCATAAGAATATGAGGGTTACATATTTTCTCCAGAAAATTTCAAGCTGACTGTGTTTGCATTAAACATTTGATTTCAAGTTCAGGTTTCATAGATTGAGGAAATTATTTTTGACAATGGCCAGCTTCCAATCACATCAAGTAAAAGTTCTGTGGTTCACAAATTTCAAAACAATCCCATACCTGAAATATACTGGAATTTTCTGATAAGGACCAATGCTGCCTTGATTAGGGATCACAGTGATCAAGGAAGTGAGTATATCATAAGCCTTTCCACGAATCCTATCCATTGGAGATGTTGCAAGTGTAGCTGCTGTTGACTTTGTTAAATCAGTTCCCTGAAAACATTTTTCACTTTATTGACCAGCTCTAACATATAAAACCTGTCTATTGACATACACACTCATGCTTTATGGTTAGGGTCGTGGTTTACTAATGTTAAGTTAAACAAACTATAAATAATATTTTTGAAAAAAAAATATTCGAATAGTTTTTTCAATAATCAACAAGAAAATTACTGCTTCTTCTCCATCAGCACCCTCTTCCAGTACTGAAACCCATTTCACTTCATCCGGTCCATTGTTGTAAAGAACAGCTTTTTCAATTCTGTCTGTGCCATAGTACGCTGGACCAAACTTGACACACTTCATTTGCTGATTGCTTTGAGACAATAACTCTAATGCCTGTTCAACTATGCATCCTTTAATTTGGAGCTCAGTGTCTTGTAATCCTTCCAGCTTTACTCTGTAGCAATGGTTAGAAATTATGATTTTCTAGAAGCATTGCAGGCTGCTGAGAATATTTGAGAACTAGCATTATTCATATCCCTCATACCGAGTGTGTGTACAAATGCCAATGGTTAGCAAAAATTACAACCATTCGTTTACTAACAACCCCATTACGCTTTGATTGCTTATAAGTCGATTTTGATGTCAGTTGGTTATAGATCTCTTATTTTCACATCTAATCTGTGTATGTTATGATCTTTTTTATCGTTTTTTCAATCTTAGAAATGCTTTGTTGAAAACATTTTTTTAATATCATATGTACATAAAGATGTAAGTTGCATACATAAAGTAGGCAAGTGTTTGAATTAAATTAGAATGTCTGTGGCCTGAATGCAAAATAAAGGCAGCGTTTGATTTCTGCAAAATTATAATTGTAAAATCACATGTCTATATTAACTCACTAAATGATAACAGAATTTCTTTTGTTTCGGCTTAGTTGTATACTCCAGCATTAAAAAATCCTTTGTTACTACCACCATCATCTTTTGTAATTACGAGTAGTGATTAGTTTACACTCACTTTGCTGTTTCTTGAACAACGCAAGGATTTTCCGTTACAAGTTCAACTTTGATCAGTTGAATGGTCTTCGGATTAACTTTTCCACTAGTAGGGACGATCACTATTGGTAAGTTTCCGTTATACGATATTTTGAATTCCCCTGGCATACAACCATGGTTAATCAATGCTACTTCTTGACTGAGAACCTTGCTATTTGCTACGACCATTCCAAAATCAACAGGACCCTCAAGATCAAGCAATGGTGTTGGAGTGTATCTGTGATAAAAAAATCAGAAGATAGAAAAGATAACTTTAGGAATTCCAAATGAATATTTTCTAATTACGCATATAGCGGTATCTCAATGATTTCATCATCCACAGCAAGAATGATTCTGTCTCTTGTGTCCTCTGCAACATCGCTGATGTATTCTACTGTTGCCGATATCTCAAGACCAGGTGCTATAGGTTTTGTTGGATTCTCCACAGTCAGTCGAAATTTCTGTACATGGAATGTACAGATTTATGCTACATGTTGGCAATGATATAAATATAAAATTGCAACATCATCATAATGTCTGCGAAGACAGCATAGTACAAGACTGTGAGCAAATATGTCAGCGAAGATATTCATTTTACCGAACTGGATGTATTTTATTCAAAACAGAGCTTGTATTAACTGTACCACTACAAAAACTTACAGAATATCACAATAATACTTACATTGGTAACAGGGCCATGGAATCGAATTCGCTTGCTGATTTTACTAACATTTTGAACTGTTAAGTTCGTTGTTAGAGTTTCATTTATCGGAGCGTCGATAAACTCAACGATAGGGGGATCGATTCGGATGCCAATGACATCACCGTCCATTTTAAACAGTGCAAATATATAATTATTGTATTAGCAAAAGACTAAGTACAATTATAACAACAATCTGCCCAAATTGTCTTGTCCGAAAGTATTACGCGTTGCCATGGAGCAAACAACATCCACTAGGTGGGGAAAGAGGCTAAAATCCGTAAATTTGGCTCCTAAAGCAGGATAATACCATTGTCTCTACATATGTAAGTATGTAGAGAATACGATGATAGATAAATCCTCTGTAGTGGGATTATAAAACATTAGTAACCTAAATATAACATTCAAAACAATTTTAATACATAGGATCAATAACTAAAATGAAATAGCTTAATACATGGCGATGTTATTTCGGTACCGTTCTGGAAGTGATGATTTGGCTCTTCATGGAGTATTTAGCTATCACGTGTTGGTATCATAAGTAACCATGTGTAACTCCCTAAGTATCTTACGTTTCTAATAGTTGATCTCGATTGCCAAATCGAATTGTTGGTAAGTAAGACAAGAATTATGGCGTCTTTTACTTGCATAACATGCCATGTGGCTTTCAGCGATGCTGATATACAGAGAGCCCATTACAAATCAGATTGGCATCGCTACAATTTGAAGCGAAAGGTCGTGGAACTGCCCCCAGTATCAGCTTCTACATTCGACGAAAAAGTCAGGCAACATCGAAACACTGCAGTCAGTAAAGACACTGAAGGGATATCGGGTTTCTTCTGTAAGCTATGCCATAAGAAGTTTGGTACTCGCAATGCCTTCGACAATCATAAGAAATCAAAGAAGCATCGAGACTTGGAGGAAAAATATCTTGATAAAGTTAAAATTCAGATTGAAAATGTCACCACAGATTCCGAAAAGGACAATGACACTATATTAAATGTTCAAGCAAAACTTGACAAGGCTGTGAGAGATGCAAAAATTGATATAGATCAACCCAAAATTTTGCAGCCAAAAGCAGATGAAGTGTCGAGAGAATTCAAGTCCGGAGACAACCCAAGAATGCGGTGGTTTAAAGAGCAAGCAACCGAAAGTGATTTGTGGGAAGACATTGAGGACGGTACTGATATAGAGGAAATGGATTCAACAAATTGTACCAAAGATGATGATGCAGATATGGAATCGCTCATGTCTGACACAAGTTCTACTTCTAAGCAGCGGCTCATAACTCCCACCGAGTGTTTGATATGTTTGAAAAAGTCAGATGATATGGAACTAAATGTCATTCACATGTTCGCAAAACACGGACTCTTTATTCCTGATATAGATTATGTGATTAACTTGGAAGGATTATTGTTATATTTGGGGAAGAAAGTCGGAGTGGGGAACATATGCTTGTGGTGTAACGAAACAGGCAAAGCATTCTATTCTCTATCATCTGTACAAAAACACATGATGGACAAAGGACATTCTAAAGTATTTTTCACAGGAGAAGCTGCACTGGAATATGTTGACTTTTACAACTTTAAAACTGTAGATGGTGACAGTAATGAATCAGAAGAAGAGGATGACTCGAAATATAACATTGATGATAATGGTGAAATGGAATCGCAGGACACTGAATTGGTACTTCCCTCTGGAGCAACTGTTGGACACAGAAGCTTGTACAAGTACTACAAACAAAATTTCCCAACAGTTGAGAGATTTGGAAAATTATCAAAAAAGAGGAAGGCTCTTGCACGACTTATTTCACAGTACAAGGCTATTGGGTGGCACAGCTCTAGTAGGCAGCAAATTCAGTTGTTGCACAAAGATGTGTCTTTTTTCCAAGCCAGGAGAGCGAAATATCACCTAAAATTAGGTGAAAGGAACAACAAAACGCAAATGAAACATTTTCGTAGTCAAATCAATTTCTAAATTGTTCAATACTGTGGTTCTGTTGACGAGGAAATTGATTGCAAAAAATCTTTATGTGACATAAATAATTTAATATTGGCAATAAAATGTTTGGAGATCAATGCATTAATCTATTGAAGTGAAATTCTGAATCTATACAAAGTAAAAGTGTAGACATTTTAGGTAGAATCATAATACAAATGGAATGCTGTAAAAACTAGGGATTGCAGTATAATGTTGCTAGCCACGGTGCCATCGAACGATCGTTTGTTCGAATTTTCATTCACGTCGGTGTTTCGCAATTGGGAAAAAGTATTGCATTATATTCCGTTAAATACTGGACTCCGGTAGTATTCTAGTTTTCAGGTCAGTACATTGAGAATCATGACTAGATTTGCCTTGTGTTTACGACAGTAAAATTCTAATCTTTCATACTCATAATATCCACAAGGTGGCAAGAAATACATGATCACTAAACCGGAGTTAAATTGTGGGCATATGGGCCCTGCTAGGTCATTTTTTTACCAGATAAGATCATGATAAGATATGTCGAAAATGGGATAGGGCGTTTGCTTTAAGGCGAGTTAACCATTGGGTGGGAATGATATCGGTACCACAAAGTTCCAAGTTGGCGATTGCGGCGACCTAAATTTAATTTTATGGGCTTGCGCCATGATTACGCAATCAATCCAATGTTCTAGAATCTAGAATGATTATTACGCATGTCACACTGGAATTCACAATAGCTCCCCTCAATAGAAATAACAGTTATACAACCTCCAATTAATACTGTCTCGATATGCAATACGCCAATACGGTATACGGTTAAAATGATATTAATGCTTGGTTGATTATTATCAAAATGCTTTGTTAACCCGTTCCTGACGACTGACGCAATTTGCTCATTATTGTCGTAATAGTTCTAGGTTTCGCTTCCTTCAAGTTTAGAATCTATTTCATGTAATTGCGTATCATTGAAGTTACTGATTTGTAGTAATTATTCTTTGTATACAGCTCTGTCGACTAACTACAGAAAACATAAAAATGTTATCCCGCCTGCTGCCGCAAACAATATTGTGTTGTCGTAACTTGCCGACCAAAAACGGCTCAAGTACATATTTAAGCTCAATTCGCATGTTTAAACAAGACTCCAGTACTTGTCAGAAAGTAACGAAAAGAAGTTTTTCAACTGCACAAAGATTTAATGCAAGAGGAGCAAAATCATTTGCTCAAAAAAAAATATCTGGAACAACTGCGATAACTGTTGGACAAATAAGTTTGGCTGGCGGGTCTCTAGTAGGCCTTGGTGCGCTATGCTATTATGGTTTGGGATTGGGAAATGAAGCAGGTATCATTGACAAAGCTGCTCTTTGGCCTGAGTATATTCGACATCGTGTACGCGATACATATTTGTATTTTGGCGGTGCGCTCCTTGCTACGGCAGGAAGTGCTCTTGCAATCGCCAAAAATCCAACTATGATGCGACTTGTTTCTGCCAATGGTATGTGGTCAATTGTTTTGACGCTGGGAGCTATGATAGGTACCTCTATGATTTGCCGAAGCATTGAATACAAGCCTGGAATTGGTGCCAAACAAATTGCGTGGTTAATTCATGCTGGAGTTGTCGGCGCAGTTATTGCTCCCCTCACTATGCTTGGTGGTCCTTTGCTCATACGTGCAGCTTGGTACACCGCTGGAGTTGTTGGCGGATTGTCTGCTGTGGCAATGTGTGCACCAAGTGAAAAATTTCTCAATATGGGTGGACCTCTTGCAGCTGGACTCGGGGTGGTATTCATGGCTAGTCTTGGATCTGCCTTTTTTCCACCCACGAATGCACTTGGTCTCGGTCTGTATTCAATATCAATGTATGGAGGATTGCTCTTATTTTCTGTATTTTTGCTGCATGATACTCAGCGCATTGTCAAGAAAGCAGAAACTCATCCTGGCTATTCCATCCAGCCATATGATCCTGTCAATGCCTCAATGAGCATTTATATGGATACTATAAATATTTTTATTCGTATAGCAATGTTGATGGCTGGTAACAGAAAAAAGTAGATAACATGCTGTGTATATATGTTACATTACATTTAAAATTTTTCTATGAAATCCTCATTTTGGTCAGGCATTTCATGTAATTCTCAAAATTAAGGGTTTGTTAGTTCATAATCCCTGACAGAATGTTTTTTCCATGAAATTTTCAGGGAATCCCTTGTTCCACAATCTTACTGTATAATATATCTCGCATTTTCGTAGAATAAGAATATACGAAACGAAAAACAATTCGAAATACACAACTCTACAGTTTTCTTTTAATTGAAATGTTCTCCTTATTCCTGCATTTGTTTGAAAAAATACAATATACGATATACCATTGTACAGTAATGCTCATTATTGTGAGGTATAGCATGTGTTAATTACATTACACTTTATTTTAATATCGTAGCTATCACATGAGATGGTATTCTTTTGCTAATTTTACAGATAAAAAAGAAAATACAACAGTAAACTATTATTTTCAGCAACATCGTCATCAGGTGAACTAAAATAAGAAATTGAGTAAGTTTAAAAATGGACTATTACGAGCCTGGTAGAATTTTTTGGTTCAGCTTCGTGTTGTGAGGAATCAGTTTACTGATAACACAAGACTAAATATCTTGTAACCAAACTACATTAGTCCATGTTAACAGGTGAATTGTAAAAGACAACATCGTTAGCCTATTTATGAACTAAACTTGTAAAGAATTTAATTTTTGAATCGCTCATCTTTAACCAGCCATCTATACCTTATTTATAATTACCAATAACCTAGCTGAACTCTAGACAAGTATCAACACGAAGCATTCAAGATCAGAAGCAATTTTGTGTTCTTCCAAAAAACCTGCCTGAATTACATATTTCATTTAATTCACAAAACGTAACTGAATGTGTCACTATTTACATATGCTTCAATAAAAACCAATTCAAATATTCCTAAGGAATCCTACGAACATGCTCAATCATCAGATGTGGGAAAAGATGTGCTGTTTAAGTGTGAAGTAAATTCTAAACAAAATTTTCTCCAGATTTTTAATTTGTACAATTGAAGGTATGGTATTTCTTAGTTGGAAAGGGCAATAGATTGTCACCCAACGCTCAGTGAAACGGTCAAACAATTTGCTAATAAGAATTCAAAAACATGAAGTTTATAATTCACGGGAAATCAGAAATTCTAAAACTGAAAAATCGGAAAGACACAAAAATATTTGCAAAAAACTTCAGAAAAAATAAAAATAATAGTGTATTGATGAAAAACTCATTCTTCACAGAAACAGAAATACACAGTATTCATTGGATGTGTCTTCACTTTGTGAATTGTGTTGTGAAACAATCCCTGGCTTAGCAACTTGTATGTTATATACCACTATCACCACTTCAGTTATTCAATAGTTAGTTATTCATATTTAAAATGAACTCACAAAAATTAACATCAATGGAAGTAGTTCTCACCTAACAGAGTGAAGGGCTTTGATATGTCGACTATGACTTTTATAAACGCATTGTACCAAATAGATCGTGTTCTGTAAAGTACTAATAATAGGGAAATTTATTAATTAACAAAAATTACTAGATTTCTGGATGAACCCCAAATTAACTGCAAATGCCAAAAAATGCCTGCTTCAGAAACCCAACCAGGCTTTATTTCACTACTATTAAAATACAGCCGACCCAGGAGTACACATTTCCCTAAGAAATGCATCAAATATTGCACAACCAGAATTATTACGGGTATTTTCCAGTATTAATGATATTTGTATTAGACACATGCAGCAACTGCACTTGCTGCAGGCGACATTGATGGTGCATTGGTAACATCAACTTCCATCCCACTACTGTCAGAATTTTGTCTAGCTAACGGTGTGGGAGATGAAGTTTCTTTATTGGACGATTTTCTGTTCAGCAAATTATTAGACATAATACATTTTTCACATACATAGTCTAGTTCCCTGGCTTCCTCCGCTGAGATTGATACGCAGACACAATGGAACCACCCTTCACACCCGCCGTCACACTGCAACCAGTCCACTTCTTCACCGGTTGGTTGCTTACAATTAATTCTGCCACTTGTTGCATCTTTCACGGCACATATGGCATACTCATCGTCATCAAAAGCGCAAAGGGCATCAAGTGCACTCTGCTTATTGTCACTCTTCCTTTTTTTCTTTCTTTCACACTTTTTCTGCTCTTTGAAAGATGCATTATCTGTAAAATTCTTTGACTTCTTTTTCTTTTTTTCTGCAATGCTCAACGACAATTCATCTTTCTTCTTTCTCTTTCTGTCGACTTCTTTGTCAATAACACTTTTAAATCCTGATGTGTTCTCATCCTCTTGAAATTCCAAGAATTTATCATCATTTAGAGGCTGACTTGCTTGCAAAACCTTCCAAATCTGTTGCGTCTCATCAAGTGACACTTCAAGAACATCACCTTCCATCATTAAATCCTCCAGAACCTTTTTCATGTCTTCTGGCAGATGAATGAGAGGTTCTTTCATGAAATTTTTGGAAGGTGTTGGGTCAGACTCTGCTATAGGCATGTCCTTTGTATTAGGTTCCATAGATGTTGTGGACACATCTACTTCATTTTGTTCTTGTTGTGCAGAAAAATTTGGTGTGGTATGTAAAGGAACATCATCAGGAGTACCATTTGATATCCTTGCCATACATGTCGTCACTGGTATATTTGAACTGTCATCTGAGGTTTTTCTTATCGTATTGGTATAGGAGGTTTCAGAAGATGTGACCGATGACTGATGGTGATTGGAGGCAATCATAGCAAGAACTTCAGCGGCTTCCATGACATCCTCTTGTTCTGTTAAAACTGTATCGCTATTTTGTGCCGCGGATATCAAAGCGTCAACTCCAGACGATGTAGTTGTAGTTCTGTTTATTTCTTCAACGGATGACCGTATGACTGTGCTGATCGTGTCATCAATGAGTTCTAAAGATGATACTCGCCTTTCAATTCCAACAGGATTACTTCTATGTTCGTTTTGAAGGCATTCCTCACTCTCGGCTACCAACTGCTTTGTCTGTACTGTTTGTGATTGCCTAATTTTTTCTTGTTCTTGCCAAAGCTTTTCATTTTCCTTCAGTTTTTTCTCGATTTGTTTGAGGAGTTTTGCATATTCAGGTGAATTCAGGATATCTCTTGCCTTATCCTGCCACCCCATTGCCCTTTCAGTAAGACACTGAAGAGCCTCGCCTTCTCGTATTCGCACGGGAAGCTTTTGTAGTTGAAGCAACAGAGAAAGGATAACTTCAAGTCTCGGCCTTCGAGATCGGTGACATAATGGACAGAGAAATTTGAGTTCGTACACTTGCTGTACCTTGCTTTTGTTGTTGTTCAATTTGGGAAGTGGAACACAAGATGCATGAAACCAGTCGTGACAAAGCTCACATTGAAGCATGAATCCTGATGAAGGCTTCATGCAAACACAGTATGGCTGGGTATCAGAAATCCCAACAGCATCTTTACCACGGCCATTTGTTCCATTTTCATTGTCATCAGCAGAAGTGAATCCTCCGCTTTTCATGTTGTTGATCCCTCGTATCTCTTTCATAAGAATCATCTCCTCTTCTTCCATCTTCTTAAAGTTAGCAACGACCTGTGCAGGATCTACTGGATTTTCAAGATTGAAACTGTCTGTTTTTGCCCATTTTTCAATCATCAACTGTTCTTCATTACAAACTTCTTTGATTTTTCGACGCATTGATTTCAAACTTGTTCGACATCTATCTTCTTGCCTGCGAGGACTCAAAACCTCAAACAATGTAAAAAGCGAATTCTTTTTCAGAAAAGATCTTGAAGTTCGATCTTTCCATTCTACTGCAGCTGCTACCTGAGTTTCTACAGTGCCAACCTGTGTGATCTGGATATTCATAGGCTTGACTTGCAAAAGCAAAGCTTCAAGCACCTCAAGGTACGGGTAATAATCCTGGCTTTGTATAGTGTGCAGCTTGGTCATCCAGTTCCTTGCCTTTTCCATTGCATCCTGTAATTGTTCACAATGGGGGAGATATACGGGTACTCGCTGGGATTCTGATGTAATAATTTCCGCTGCTTTGAGGCTTTCTTTCTCCTTGGATTGGAGGAATGCTTTTGCCTTTTCTTCCCAAGCTTCAGATAAATTCAATAATTCCTGAAGTTCTGCCATAGCTCTCTCCACAGCAGGACGAGGAGCAATGGAAACTCCAGAATCTATCAATTTTCTCAGCTGCTCCAGCGTTACCAGAGAGTGCGATGAATCACTATCTATGTTATCTTCATCTAGAAGTAAACAAGCTCTTACTTCCTCCAACCATTTGGCTTGTTGCAATGCGTGATGAAGCAAGGGAATCTGAGGTATATCTAGATCAAAATCCGAAGAATTTTCCAACAGGCTTGCAACCTCTTTGCTCGATGGTTCATCTTCTGCTAAGACTCCTTCCGCTTCCGAAACAAAATCCTCAACTCGCTTGATGTATTCTGAAACTTGATCTATATGTGCAACGGTGCAAGGTAATCCAAGAAGTTGCTGATAAAATGCTCTTATCTCATCCAGTGTCAATGCTAAGCCAACGGAATGTTTGGCATTCATAGTGGTGACACTAGAATCCTTTAACCTGGTCCTGTGTTTTCTTGTGGTAATAAGCTGCTGTGCAACTCGGGAACATTTATCTGCTTCCCTTATGGCGGACTGGAGTTGATGCATCGGTTCACTCTCGGGAAACTTCCCTTGTATTGCCTGATCCAGCAATTCTTTCAGTTCATGTAATGTTAACTTGTTATCTGTTCTGCCCAAAACATTTTCAACCTTAGTACTCCATGTGTCAAATGATTCTGCTCTTTGTTTTAGCTTATGAAGCATCGGAGGCAACTCATCCAAAGTGTACCTGTAACGTAAAACAAATTTCTCTGGGGGGCACTGAAAACAGACTTTCTTCACATGGTACATGCAAACAAGTCTTTCTGGATTGCAAGGGCAAGTAACAGCAGAAAGAAAGCAAGTAGTGTTGCAGAAGTGACACTGGCGCTCATCGTCTGGCACTAGTTCGAAGGCCTCTCTTTCTGTTTGAACAACACCGAGCTCTTGTACTTGCTTTCGCAATTCTCTTTCTTCCTGAAGCATAACTAACATGTCGCGATATATTGCAGCTGCTAGTTGAACATCAAGCTGGTCAGGGTTATTTGAAGCTTTGCAAATGACCTCCTCATGCGAAAATACACACGGTCGATTAACTGAACGATAATGCGCAACACATTGCCTTCCGATAGGGAGCCAGTCAGAGGGGCAGAAATTAACAGCTTCAGCAAAGTTATAACCTTGATTGAACCCAGCATGATATGCCCTAGGAAAAGTGATTACAAATTCTCCTGCACACTGGTTAGTTCTCACCATACGGACACCGTTGTTCATGAGAGTGGCAGGGTTTACGGTAGTGACTAAATGATGCAGAAGATCAGGATGTTGGCTGAATAGATCTGGAGCACAATTTTGCATCACTTCTTCTAGTTTCTCAGCATCTTCCCTCGGCACACCATACCATGTCTTTGGTTCTCCCCAGTGCAGATAATTAATTGAGTAAGTCCAATGGTCTTCAATGTGCCAGCAAAATGCTGAAAAACACATTCCCACATAGAGCCAAGGCACTTTCATACCTGATATATCCCCTGACATACTGCTAAGTAATGACTGCTTTGTGACAGGCAGGTTATTAAGATTCCATGAACTCTTGGCATATTCTTCTTCTTCAACTGAGAGTGACCGTTTCTCTTTGTCAATATCTCTGGGAAATCCACTGCCATGATCAAGAACGTGGATATCTGCTCCGTATTCAACAGTCAGATCCTCTTCCAAGGATCCGATTAATCTCCAAAATTCTCTTTCCACCAGCTCAGTTGGTATCATGTGAACTGGCTTCGTGAAATATTCAGATTTAAAGGCATCTGCCATCTCACCGAAACTTTGTAAAGTGTACTGCTTTCGAGCTTGCTCAAATCCGTAGGCATCCATTTTTTTATTACACTCCTTGGTCAAACACTTCGGACACCTCCAATCACCTTTTGGCACAGAAGGCAGTGGTGGAAGAAGACAGTAGGTATGATAGCTATCGTCACAAGCATCACATAACAGGAGTTTTGACTCATTGTTGTCTTTCGAACAAATTCTACAGCTGTCAATGCTGTCCAAAACAGAATACGGTATCTGTTCTGAGCCCTTTTTTCGTGTTGTCATTTTACTACTTTCATCGGTTTCTTCCTCTCCGTTAGCTGGTTGGTCATTTTTTACCACTCGCTTATGACTCTGTCCATCTTGATCCTGTTCCATCAAGTCAAATATATTCTTGCACTCATCCAATGGCTCAATTTTGACAGGTGACAAAATATCAGGATTAGCTTCACTTCCATTGCTCTCAGCTTCTTGTTTAACTTGCTTAGCGGCATTTTCAGAGCTTAGTTTATTTTTTCTTTTAGCTATGAGTCCCAAACCCATCATCTTTGGCCCAGCACCAAAGAGTTGCAGTTTAGCCAGTTCCTTGTTGTTTGAAACATCGACAAGCATTGGATTCTCCATCGTTCGTCGTTTACTTTTCTTATTTCCTTCATCAATTACCTCAACACTTTCTTCCCCGGGCAATTTGGATTTGCCATAGCGACCTGAAAGATTCATAGGAAAAGATTTTCTTCCACCTTCAACAGACTCTTTGAAAACCCCAGATTTGACTATATCATAAGGATAAAGTATCCTTTCATAATGCTGCTTCACGTTCGCTGAAAAGTTTTTTGTCAGACCAAGTTTTCCACACACTGTATTCCACTGCTTATTTTTGCAGACATCCTCGAATCCACCGAGACTCTTCACACTTTCACCCAGGCCATACAAATCCAGAGGTTTTCCAGATATGTGTGGAAGCTTGAAAGTTGTGCCCTGTAGTTCCCAAAATTTAGCAACTCTCTGTATAAACTGCAGCCGTATTCTGGTCTGGATACCTAGTTCGTTCAACCTTTGTACCCTCGGTGTAAATTTGAAGTTTTCTACGTCAATGGCAAACGGGGGTTGCCAGTAAGGTGGCGGGCGTACTTTGCAAATCCCAGCCTTTTCCGCTATAGGTCTTATCTTAGCGATATACCCCAGAGGGTCTGCGAATTCCTCTTCATCAGGTTCAAATACTGGGGCCTCCGGGGGAGGATAAAATTCGTCGTCATACATTTTGTAACCACATTAAATGAAATCCAGAAATCCAAAATGTATACAAGTAGTAACTGAGATGGTCACTTTTTCTTCATAGAAATTAAGTAATATTATTTACTGTAATCATTTTTTAAAATGTACTACAATATGAAATATATATAATCAAAATCATAAAATACAGTTTAGAAAGTAAATTTAACTAAGTACTGTATTATAGTTAGTCCGCAGACGATGCTACATTTACTTTAGATTTATTTACGCGACTGCGCAGACGTAGGCATATATGCAGCAGCGCACAAGGCAAGGTCGATTGGTTCATGAATATCTTCCACAGACTTACTGCTTCCAACTTCAGTGTTATTTGAAGACGACTTTTGCCGGTGAGATTATAAAAATAATCTGTTAGAACTTACACTGGGGTATTTTTCAAGGAAATGGTTAGTTTGCAATTTCGACGAATTTTGACTTTTAGAAATACGTTACAAAAAAATATTCCAAACCTACGAAAAAAATAGATTTGTACGGCCTTTCTCTGTACTGCAAAGATATGTTTTACGCCTTATAATAATAATATAGTGGCAGTATTAAAGTTAAACAAAAAGTTCTAGAAAAATAATCTAATCAACGCTATCGACGACTGCACCCAGATATTCTACGAAAACCGATGAGAAATCATTAGCAACTAGTCGTTTGTTCAGTACACTCTAAAGATCTTATCCCTGGTAAATTCCGTATCATATTTTTAATAAATTTAACAAACTTGTACTGGTATAATAATTTTTCGCAATAAAGACGTACCCTTTTGTCACGTAGACGTAGTCGCCATCTTTCACCGTTTCAACCACTTGGTGACTTACAGTCGAAGAAAAAAAAGAAAAAATGTTGCGATGAAAAAATGCAATTGAGATACCATGTTCGCAACTCGATAAAACGTTGGTTATTCAGTCGGCAGTCTCTGTTCAGTGCATTACTTGTAAGGATGCCGTATGCCAACCAACCAACGATTGGTATAAACGAATTAACCGAAGATAATGTCAAATTCATAATAGAGGACACGGATCTTAGTGTCGCTAATTCACTGAGACGTGTTTTTATAGCTGAGGTAATTATAATAGCTCTATTATTGTATAGTGCGCCAAAATGTCCGAACGGAGTGGAACGAATGTGCTCTAAGCCAGTGCTCTTCAACCGGGTGTACAGTATACCCAAGTGTATACCGGATCATAAGTAGGGTATACAACTGAGAAATGGTATACGAAGGGTGTACAGCCTCAGTCAGGGCTTCTAATCAAAGAAGCCACTAAATCAACTTGTTTTTACGTTTTTTACACAACTTTTGCGTGGTTAATTGCCTCTGCCCAGTAAAGACTAAAATAATCATTTATAATAACTTGACCCACCACCTAGATTTTGGTTTTTATTTTACTTTCTGTGCATAATTAAACATTGTTATTTGTGAGGTATACAAAGTTCTTGAAAAATTTCAAAAGGTGTAACACGGTAAAAAAGGTTGAAGAGCACTGCTCTAAGCTAATGCAATACGCGCCTTGATAATGTGTTTTATCCCAGGTTCCTACACTTGCAATAGATTGGATACAGATTGAAGAAAACTCATCCGTCTTGAATGACGAATTTCTTTCACACAGAATTGGTATGATACCCCTCACATCTGATGAAATTGTTGAGAAAATTCAAGTACGTCTCTGCTTGCGCATACCAAACTCTAAAGTTATTATTCAAAAATTATTAGTTATGTTTCATTCGCAATTAATAGTTTTCGAGAGACTGCATGTGTGAAGAGTTCTGTCCAGAATGTTCCGTTGAATTTTATCTTGATGTTAAATGCTCCAGTGAAAGTACTAGACAAGTGACAACAAGGGATTTAATATCAATGAATCCCAAGGTGAAGCCCATTTCTACCTAATATTTGTTTCGTACCTTGCATTTATTATTCTATGTATGAATCGTTTATTAGGTGGTTCCTGTCACATCAAGAAGCAGAGGAGATGAAAGTGAAAACTATGGTGAACAAGATGACATTTTAATTGCAAAACTGAGAAAAGGCCAAACTTTAAAATTCAAAGCGTATGCCAAGAAAGGATTTGGTGAGACTTGTAATTCTTATCAACTACAGCAACCCACAGCTTCTTACTAAACTCTTATTAAAACTTAGGAGTCCTGTGTAACAAATTATATACTACTGGATATACCGTATTACTAGGAATATTAGACGCCCCTGATTACAAGACGCAAAACCTTACACATATACAGTGTACGCCAGGGGTGTCAAACTCAAATAGCACTTAGGGCCGCATAAGAAATTTCGAGTAGGATGGCG
>QXVX01011203.1:0-13957 GCA_013436065.1 Halocynthia aurantium
TTTTTTTTTGTAATATTTATATTGCCTCCAACACCTGCTTCTATTGCTTATGTCTAAAAAAAAATGCAAAGGAGAAACCTATTGCAACAGCAGAAATAACTTTCTCTTCATTTTCGATTTGACTGTGTCGGAAACCAGTCGATGCTATGGCAATGGTATCGCCAGCAGACCATGTTACTGGAATTTGGAGTTTTATCTGGAACAGGATGAACAGTATTCAGATATTTAATGAAACTACAAGTCAGGTTATTTGTTTTTACATTCTATGATTTACTGAGAACTGGAAATCGTTTATTAAAACATTATTGAAACTTTAAATTGCAACCATAAGCTCATCATGCCTAACTTAAGAGTATGATAGCTTTTATGAAGAGTGAGAGTAACTGTGAGATATTGAAGTATTACCTGAGTGGCCCCAGCTTCAGCGGTTTCAGCCAAAAGTGTCCAGGTGGTATCAATCGGTTTGCCGTGCATTTCTAGAGTGCCGTTTCTCACAGCCAAAGTCTTGGCGCCGTATATCGGAAGCTCTTGCGAGCGCAGGTGACCAAACATTTCTATGGTTGCATGGGCTGTGTACGGATCATCCTCTGTACCAATCTTAAAATGAAAGCAATACAATGTTACGATGAGGCAAATAGATTCAGGTCAGAGAAGATTTTAACAGTGATTATCAGATAGATAACGGGTACTTAGTACTTAGAAACACCAGTTTAATGTTTGACTCACTTGAAGCAATCCTCCATCTGTAATTAAGATGTTGTAAGCATTCAATTTCACTACTCCAGCATTTTCAAATATTAGTTTTCCCTGGATGAGTAACATCTTCACTTTGGCTGTTTCTGTATCGAGTAATACCGTCTGTCCCTAATAGTGAAACATGTCAAAATAATGAAACAACACAATGAATCATAACAATGCATTAATAAAAATCAGACTATACTTCTTGTATGATGACAAATTCATCATCTCCAGGCAAATTTATGCCACCCCAGGTAAAAACTGATGACCAACGATCCACATAATAGAAATCAGCATTGTCCTGAGGTGCGATGCCATCATCACCAAGCCGTACTTCAACCTACATTGATAACAATTAAACCCTGCAAGAATTACTGTGAAATAAGAATGATATAATCCAGTGGGCAGACTTGGGTCAATTTCAACTTAATATAAAGATAACGTCATGACTAAAAGTACCATTCCTCTATAAATGCAGTTTTCTTTCATTAATAAGATAAGTATAACTCTTGCTCAAGATTGGAGAATATATATTTTGAAACAAAAATAATTCCCAATCAATCTGAACATTTCTTTACCTTGGTTTGAATCGATCCAACATGTGAAGATGTAGTACATGCAATAGTAGTGTCATCCTGTGAACTAATTGTACATTGACTGCCATCGATAAATACAGCCGTAGCCACACTGAAAAATTCACTCAAATAAAGTATACTTACAATGAAAATTACATATTTCATGTAATATTCAGTATTGTCTGCTAATGGGGTACAAATTACGGAATATACTGAAAACTCATGGTAAAAACCTCCATTGAATTGCCTGAAAGATCCTATAAAACACAATATACTAGTTACGACCAAGAATAATCGCTCACTTCAACCCAGATCCAGTGATGGTGATGACCGTTCCTCCTGCAGTACCACCACTCGATGGGGACACACTAGTGATCGATGGAGTGAGGGCTGCAGAATACGCGTAAGCATTTCCCAAACTCACAGTTGTGCCTTCATTAATTGCCTTCACGTCACAAGTGGCATCTGCATTAAGAAATCATTAATTTATTCAATCAACTTAGTCGTATACAGTATTTAAACACTTCTCTTGGCTTAGGTTGAGAACCAGACATACTATGGTACTTCTGTGTATTTAGACAACACTGTAGATAAAATTTCTAGTTTTATTTTACTGCCTATCTTTAATCTAATATCAAAGGAGACAATGCCTGCCAGATCTTTGCTCATTGGGTTGGAATGCATTGCAAAGGAAAAATGAACAAGAAGTTAACCTGCAGTTGATGCAGGAGTGATGCAAGTCACACTCGTTGCTGTCACCGCCGTCTGAACACACACAGTATCACATATTTGAATGACTGTATTGTCACTGAAGCCAGCACCGCTCACCATGACGGTCTGGCCACCTCCAAGACTTCCTACACACAAAAAAAACAGAAAATGACATCATTTTTGTCAATATTTTAAAAAGTTATTCACAAACATTTGTCACCTTCAACTGGGTTGATAGCCGATATAGAAAATGAGTAATCAAAAGTAACAATTGTGGTTGCATGGCCCAAGCCTCCAACATTGACCTGAAATTACAATGGAAAGTTGTTGTTTATAAAAATATTCTTTCTTTTTAAACTATTGCTGTACGGCATAGTTGCAATTCCCAAAGAGGGACCCGCATCTTTTCATCCAACAATAGTCCATGTAATATTTTCTGTTCTCTATTAGGGGGGAATGCAAAATAAGCTACTTTCTTAATTCAAATCTTCAATGTCCAGTATTGTATTGTTCAGTTCCAGCAAGTTGGCACGCGCACTCTCTCACACAGCCTTCCGACTTAACACTTGTCAAACACTGCAGTTTTTCATTCCTGAATGATTGCACTCATTACAATATTAGTACCTTGACTGAAGCGGGGCCACCATATCTATCTCCGACAGTACAGGAGACACTTGTGTCTGTGGCAGCAGATGAAAGCTGGCAGTCTACACCTCCGATTGAAACCGCTGTATTGCCAGACAATGATTGAAGTCTGCTTCCTGTTATGATTACTGCTGTTCCACCGACACCTGAAATAAAGAATAGATATTATATATTTGGAACAATTGAATTTCAATGTTTCCAAAAAAATATTAACAGCAAACAAAAGGAGTATGATGAATACCAAAACTAACCAGTTGTAGGATCAATCGAGGATATAGACGGTGTTTTCTCCTGATTGTATGCAAACTGATCACTGGTCACGTAATCAACACCGTTTGAAACAATGTCAACATCGTAGCTTCCTTCTGCTTGACTTTCAGAGGTACAACTAATCACTGAATTATCGACAGACGAAACTGCACAAGATGTGTTGCCGAAAGTAACTGTGGTCGTGCCAGCAAAACCATTTCCTTTTAAAACAAGTTGCATTAAGTTTTTAATTCCAATGTGTAGCTGTCTCACGAATCATCCTGTATCGGAAATTTCACTGAAGGAATATAGATTTAATCAAAACCATATAAAATTACTGTTATTGTGTGTCTATTGTATTCAGAACAAGAAAGCAAACAAACACCTGATATAGTAACAAGTGTTCCACCATTAATGCTGCCCGATGAAGGTTCAACGCTTGTTATCAAGGCCTCACTCGTCACTGCAAATGGTGTATCCGAATGGGCATTGCCTATATATGTAAATAGATGTCAGATAACAATAGTTACAGTCAAGTCAGTTATGAATATATAAGTGGGCTATATTAGCTATATAAACTTTATGTACAATATTTATCTGGGAAATTCAACAGAAGTGACAGTAACCTTTTCCTTTCACAACCACATCAAGAGCGTGCTGTCCAGCTGAAAGGGCGCCAACTGTACATTCCACGCTAGTATCGGTAACAGAACTCACGGCACAGTCTACAGTTCCAATAGTGACAGTGACAGCAGTGGTGTCTGTTCCAAATCCTGTCCATACATAAGGGTTACAATAAGAAATGCGAAATGCAAATGCAGTTGTCAGTCAGTTGTTGTATGCATAAAATAATTGCAAGAAGGGTTCGCAAAGCTCAAGGTTAATGAACAAGTTTATTTGATAGGGCAACATCAAGACAAAGGTGAATATCTGTTTACCAGTTGGCTTTACTACCGTCCCCTATTCTGTTATACTAACCCGATCCGGTGAGAGTGATTACAGTCGATGAAGTGACAACATTTGTTGGAGCAACTTGTGTCAGCACTGGAGTCTGGCCAGACGTAAAGCTGAACATGCATGTACCGGTACAGGTGGCATCCAGCGAAACACTACAAAAATAACAAATAACTATTAGAAAAAAATACGTATTAAGGCAGTAAATTCAAATTTTGTAGCATTACAGAAGAAGGTTATATTTGAATATTCTCACAATGCTACAAACATTTACCCATTTTCAAAGACTCGAACATCAACGGTATGGGTTGATGCTGTGGAAGTCAAGGTCTTGCATACAATCGAGTTGTATGATTTTGATTTAACAACGCAAGATTTAGCACCGATGGTAACGGAAGATGTTTCGGCAAGGCCGCTACCCTGCATAAAAAAGATGACAGTAGAACCACAGAGTATATTGAGAAATAGATTTAACTTGTGTAATTTTCCATACAGTGATAGTGACTTCAGTCCCTCCTGCAAGCGAGCCTTCCGTTGGTGACACCGCCGTGATGTGAGGGAGCAAACCAACAAATCTTGAATTCAAATTACGAATTTCAGGACGTGCTAATCCTTTGTTCATCACTTTCACGGACACTTCATGTAGGGTACCTGCAAAATAAATACATTTTAAGTTTAGTAATTTCTGGGTTATAATGTGTGACGTCTCTTACCACTGTCCAAAAAAGTATGGGACATAGCATAGCTTAAGTGCTCTATAGGTCATAAATTACCGTAACTGAATAAGAATAGGAATACTCTTCACAATCCTACATACCAACTCCCAATTTGGCGCTGGCATCAATGGTGCATGTCACAGAAGTGCCAATAGATTCGCTGATCATGCAGGCCTCACCACCGACGGTAACGCTCATTTCGCTTGTCACATCACTAAAGCCGGTTCCTTCAGTAACAAGTTTATTAAATTATATGAAATGAAATACTACATTAACTTGAAATAACAGAAATAATAATACCGGATACAACTATGGGTGTTGTTATGATTCCTTGTGAAGGAGAAATCCCTGTTATGGTAGGAGTCAGATCTGCTTGACAAGTAAATGTGAATGCAGCTCCACCCTATTATAATTTTATAAAACATATAATTAAAACTACCTAAAAACCAAATGACATACTCTTATGTACATTTTTCATATTAAACTATATTATTAATAGTTAAGGTATTTAAAAATTGAAAAGATATTAGTTTAAATTCCTTTGAATGCCTTGCTTACAACCAGCAATGGCGTATACTTACAACATAATCTGCCTCTATGCTCCCCAATTTAACTGCAGCAGTGTTCGTCACGTCAGCCGGATCTTTAACGACAACGGTTCCTAACATGAAGAGTACATTTCCTGTATCTGCATATCCGCCATAGTAGTAGGTGCCGGGAATGGTGAAGCGATAGGCGAATTGACCTGTACCAATTGACTATGTTAAGCTTCCATTATATTTGAGACAGCTTATTTTTTTGATGGTTTATGATCATGATATTCAAAATGGAGATCTACATACCCTAGTCAGTGGAATTTTCACACCCTGCATGGGATAATACTTACCATTAACTGAACCCGTTGTTGAACTTCTGAATCCATTTTCATCATATGTCTTGCTGGTGATGCCGCTTAATGTATATATGCGATATGCAGCGCTGGTGACCAGACCACCGTTATTCCATTTCCAAACGACCTCATCTCCTGAAGTCACCGTCAAGGTCGATGGATTCCAAGCGTAACCCGTGCCGTATACTGATATATATATTGCAAAGGAATTATGTATATTAAAAACAAGGGTTTTCCAAACATATAAGATTACCTGGATGTTTTCCAGTGTTCTCGACAGTATGCGTCGTGTGGCAGCCGCCAAATGTACATTGAAGGGAGGTATCTGTGGCAGTGGTAACAGTGCATGGATGATTACCAATCTCGACCTAGCAATGTAATAAGAGCATTGATTTCCTTGTACATTTTTTCAATAATAACATGCAAAGAGCCAACAAGCTTACAGCAACATCAGAGGACAGTCCTTCTCCCGTGATGGTGACATCAACTCCCCCCATAAGTGAGGATGCTGACGGAGTAATAGACGAAACTTTGAAAACGTATTCGACATCTGCTATTTGCCTGTTGCAAGAATGGTCAGTTAGTTTTATAATTTCAGTATTAGTACAGTATAATTTCACTAATATTACTTTTGATAGCTTGTATTATTTAACTGTTACAGACCACAAGAAGTCATTGTGAAACATAAGGCAAACCACAGATATAAAGCAAACTCTAAACTTATACTACTAAAAATATAATGCGGGTATAGGCATGAAGCAAATTTTTTCGAAGAGAAATAAACAGAAATAAAGTATTGTCATGTAAATTTTTCTCCATTTTTTGAATGTTTACAAAATAGCTTACGACATATCTGCATATCCAACTCCTTCGATGTACAGCTTCACACTGTAGGTTCCTGCCGGCAAAACAGGTGTCGTGAAGGTGACCTCCGTCATGGATGAACTATTGATTGCCAGACTGGTCGTGCCGATCAATACATGACTTCCAGAGGCGAGGGTACCAAAATCGTCAGAAGTCAAATCTACTTGTTGATCTGAAAGGAATACAGAGTTTTGGGGTTTCAAACTATGGTAACCATAAACCACATATTATTTTTGGTTTTGTCCAGTGTAGCTCTACATATATACTTAGAATTTTCAGGTTATCAGGCTGGATTAAACATTATCAGGGCTTTGAAAATATTGGAAAAAATATATATTGGCATATTCATATATACCATTCATTCAAACAAAGGCATCAGACAGCCAGCCTTCCATTAAACTTTTTAAAATGAATTATGCAAAGTAATATCTAGGGATATACTTCCAAGTGGGCTGAGCTTTGTCATGGAGATTCCAGTTACTGTGACAGACGCAGCTTCATGCGTGAAAGTTACAGAGCCATCAACCACCGCTGTCTCCGTGCCGGCAGAAACGGTGATTGCCGTTATTCCCACAGCCTGTGCTTGAGTACGGCAGATGATCTTGGTGTATTCCACGGAGATTATTTCACATGTGACAGTTCCAAAGTTGACTACAGTGTTAGAGCTGGAGAGTGCTATCAAATAATAAATCAAGAACAGTAATATAACAAACATTAGTAGATCACTTGTGTGCCAGATAAGACAAGATTTAGATAAGATAAGATGATTACCGGTTCCAGTTAATGTGACCAGGGTGCCACCTTGTTCACTGCCGGTATCTGGTGAAATGTTGGTCACCGTGACGGGCACGTTCAAGGATTCGAAAGCTGTCGTACTGCCTTTCCCGTTGACCGTTGCGACGACAGGTTGCGGACCACCGGGCGATTCTCCCAAAGCGCATTCCAAAGACGTGGCTGTGGATGCAGAAACCTCGCACACAACACCACCAATTGCCACCATATTGTCAGCAGCTGTTTCACTGAACCCAGTACCTGAATAGTAAACATAAAAATAGATCTGTATAAAAATTTGTACTCCAATTTCCAGGGCTCTGGGTTCGCTAAAACATCTTTTACTCCAACTCCTTTATATGTGGTACCCGGGTTCCAATTTCTTGATATATAGTGAAGGAATATAATAATTATTCAATTGCTATGTTGATTGAAAGCACCCAACATACAAGGCATAAAATAAAAAATAGATAATACCAACCTGTTACAGTTACAGTCGTTCCTGATGATGTCACATCACTTATGGTAGGAGTGGAGTCCACTGACCATTCAAAACTGCACGTCCCGGTACAATTAGCTGGACTGTTATTAATTGTCAGAGTGACCTGTAAATAATTATGAAAGATTTGAATAATTAATAAAGTCATTTTTTTTTAAATTTATCATGTATTCATCAATGACTTCCAACCTGAGGTTTAGATTCTGCTCTTCGAAGAAAGTCACCTGGCACCGGAACGAAGTACATACCACCTGATGTAACAGACGTGGTTGTGATGGTGGCATCGGGGTTCGTAAATGCACCATTCGCAGAGAGCAAGTCATGCAGTCCACCCGGGTTAACAAATGTGACGCTCCAATCGTATCTGCTCACAAAGAATAATTATTGTTAATAGGCTTTTTTGACATTGACATTTGATTTAGACATTGACTTAGCAAGGGTTTACTGTACAGCATAAAACCATGTCAAAGAATTAGTAAATTTTACTGTAATTAGAGCATTTCAATATACTAATAGTCAATAAAAAATGCTGACCCTCTGCATGATCCTTCTCTTTCAACTGTTACAGTTTCTATGCCAGCTAGTGATTCAATGTAGCTTTTCAGTTCCTCCACTTCAATTTCCCAGCTGAGATCATTAAGCTGTCCACCATATTCATCACTTCCAGATCCCAGAGACAAGGAAAACTTACCTCCTACAGGAGGAGATGCCCTTTGCATACGACTCACAGTTATCTGTGAAAGAAAAGAGATTATAACATCTGATTAATAAATGCTTTCCAATTCTGCAAACTCAGGCTGAGCTAAATATTTTTTATACACTCATACCCCACTTAAAGCTTGCGCTCTTTTGCGACACTGCCCACCAGCAACTCGAGTGGCAAAGTGGGAAATAATGACTACGAAATTCTAGTACTACTATTCATATCATGTTTTATTCGTGATCTTCATATTCTTGATACTTGCACAAGTTTCAAACTAACGATAAAGTCAATACCTTTGAATCTCCCCAACGGGAATCATTGTAAACTCCGCCTTGTACAGTATCGGCATAGGCCACTTGAAGTAGAGGTATGTTGTAGGCACAGTTTATGGGAACCATTTCGATAATGTAATTGTCATCGTCTTGCTTTTCTACCACAACACTCTCAAAACGAGCGGAATGCAATGGCATTCTGCGCTGACCTCTCGAAACTAAAATATAGCGATAATATAGACTGTGAAAAATATCGATGGAAATTATAACTACCGGTACTAATAATTAATCATACCGGTCAATTCATCTTCTGTTACCGCCAGGTTGCCAAAAAACAAGTTGTCGAAATAAATGTCATTGTTGCCGTTGGTAAGTGTGATGTAGATACTGCTCACATAGAAATCGAAACCCGGATTTACTGAATTAAAAGAAGAGAAATCAAAGCATGTTGGAGAATATCGAATGAATCATTAACATAGTTTATTGAAAAAAATACAAGGAATATAATCTGAATATCTATGTATATATGGTATAACAAATTGAAATGACAAACGTTTTATCAAAGAAAATTAAATAACGCCAACTGCATACCATACTATGAACAGTGAAAAGCGGGCAGCTTAAAGCGGGTATTAGTAAAAGTGGTGTTTAATTAAACAAACTATTAGTACGAAAATAATTTTCTTTGTTGTAGAATTTGTATTGCTGTTTATACTGCTAGTTATGTATTTAATTAAATAAGCATTCACACGTTCTGTGAAAACATTGCATTACAACTAACATATCATACCAGTCTGTAGGAGCTGATAAAGATTCATGCAATCATGCTTCCATTCATCTGATGATACAGTTAACTGCATGGACCAAAATGTACTGATCACCTGCTTGCTGGTCAAGTCCATGAACGAGTAATGGATTACCAGAGTCCCGGCAGTTTCTCCTTTGTATGCGATACAAAACTATAAAAAAATCCAGTTATTCTAGAATACTCTTCATTATCACACAATTCTATCGAAAAATATTGATTCTCATATATATTATATATTGTTAGACATTTTACCGTTGGATTGGAATCCAGTTTAATTCTGTTCATGTCACTAACTGCATAAAATAGGGAAGTCGGGTTTTTCAAAGAGAATCCACCGCAATATGAATCTTCACCGGATCTTTCTCCACTTATTGGCACATATGTTGCAGATTCGAAATCCCTGTTGAAATTTGAATTGGAATTAGACATTAAATGAAATGGTCACAAGATTGCATTACAGCCTTGCTTAGCAATGACACATACACAAAACTAATTAAATCTTGAACATTTGGGGCACATATTTTAACTCTAACTGGTGGATAAAGAACTCACAAGAACAGAACAGGTGCGCCTATTGCTGAATCGAGTTTCGAGGGGCACTGTGTTGCGAATATGTTTGCAACGGATGCGGCAACAATGGCACCGCTTGCACCATAGGCCACATGGAGTGAAGGGATGCCGTTTGATGCCAAAGTAAAGGAATTCTTGGAAGGCACTGCCACAGTTGTCACGGTTAGATCGACAGATATGGTGGTGGATAGGGAGGTTGCCACAAACGGATACGAACCTAAATAAAAGAACATCCACCAAGGGCCTTTTAGTACCAGACTATGTGAAATCTAAATCAAACATTCCTACCTCTGGTTGATGAGACTGTTAAAGTGTATTCTGAATAACAATTTCCAGATGAACCTGCATTGAGGGAAACTGACACTTGGTCACCTCCGAGAGTAACTAAGCTATTTATGCTTGCTGCTAAGATGGTAGAATCCAAGCCGATGTATATGGGTTCTGAAAATCGAGTAATTTTAATAAGTATCTAAGAATTTACACTACAGAATTTTGAATCCTTTGTGTAGTTAAGCGTGGAAGTACCTGTTGAAATTCCGTACAAAGCCAAAGTAAACGTTTCTTCTCCTGAGCATTCATCAGCCAGACATGTGACACATAGCGAGAATGTTTCTGCTGTTGCATCACTGTTTACTGACCAGTCACTCAACACTATTTTTTGTTTCTCAGTCAGTGCAGGAGAAGCAGTTGTGATTCTTTGTAATTCTTCTCTTGACATATCTGAGGTAAGATACACAATGAATTGATGAAAGCATCCACAATAGGGCAATATCTTTTATGCGTTCGATCCCAAGCATGGGGCAAGTCTAGTACATTTCTTTCTATGCAAGCTCTTACATGTCTGAGAGCTGAGGTAATTGGTATTGGCCAAATATGCCCGCATGGAGATATCTATGGTAACAGTGGATTCCGCGTACAATAACTCAAAGTAGTACATGTTTCCAGTAGTCAACATATTCAGGGCGCTTTGATTGACAAGAACCTAAAGATACAAAGTCCATCAGTTAAGATCTTAAATGAATGATAATATTCTTCTGTAGGCTTCTGTTCTGAAAATGTTACGAGAACCTTGTTCGCCTTGGTATTGTCAGTACTAAGATAGATTTTAGAGCCGGTGTCAGCATAGAACTTGTAATTTCCGGTCGTGCTAGGAACAAAGAAACCAGTCAATCTGGCGACAAATGGTGCAGTTGAAGCTGTGTAGGTAATGGATGAGGTTTCCAATGCGAATGATAACTTTTCACCTGTATGGGAAAAATAGTAGTGTAAGAAGGATATATACCTAGCGTTGTCACTCTCGGGGAAGATACAGCTTATTAAAATGCCATTTTTGTTCGAGGATTTCTACATGAAATTTCCATTTATTTCTGCATTGTCCATGACATTCTTGAAGGTTCTCTTGTTATTGCAAGTGTGTATATAAAATAAATAATTATAAGCAGGAAAGCTTACCCTTCAATGCATTGACACAAGAAGAATAAAATAACAGTTATTCAAAAGTCTCTAAACACAATATTACTCTAAACCCACCATAATGACACCTAATCAAAAGCTAAGTTCTGGAGAAATGCGATAAGAACTAGCATTATATCAGTATATGGAGATAAAAACGAACTGTAAAAAAATATACCGGAGTATTCATCGAAGGTAGCACTTTCAATCTGGTCGGTGTTATCAACTCCCGGATAAATCTCAGCAACAATTCCACGGCTACCCGGATAAATGTCTGACGTGGCGGGCTGGTCTGGAGTGGTACAAGTCACAACTGTATCTGTCTTATCTGTGATCTGGCAATTCCGGCCTCCAACAAGAATCTGGTGATTTAGGTAAATTTAAATGATTATCGGTTTGCATGGGAGAAACAATAGATAGATACAGTTAGGTATTGTGAGTTTTTTCTTAAAAAATTTATTTCACATTTAGAATTCATTCAGTCAAAAGCTTGGTGGATAAATGGTCAGCTACCTGCATAACACAGTATTATTTATTCCAATAAAATACTACCCTATCATTGATAATTTAATATCTACTGAAGCCAAAAAAGAAAATCGCCAAAGTGTCTGAAGATTTTGAACTCGAACAAACCTCCAAGGAATTGTCGTTCATGTAATTTCCTGTCACGGTAATTTCTGTCCCACCATGTATGCTGCCTGTGCTTGGAGAGATGTCACTGATCACTAAATTGAAAGACAGTCTTTAAATTGAGGTTGTCAAAAGTGTTCAAAAAAAATTATTCAACAAAATTCTAGGATTTTAATTTCTGTTCATCTCTCAATGTAGGAGGAGACCACAGTACTGTACTGTGAAAACAATATATAACAGTACCAGCAAATGATTCGAACATGTAGAGAGTATTTCTTGCAGAGACTTTGAAAGCAGTGCTTCCTGGATACGAGCCACCAAAGTCTTCATCCACGATATAGCTAACATTTTGATAGCCAACGTAATTGCCTGTCATCAAACAATTTATAGTTCCCATATTGATGTAAGTCTCGGAGTCTGAATAGTAAACCAGACTGACGCCATACCTTTGCAAAAACAATTTTTATATATCGAATATAACACGAGATATTTATGATCGCTCAAGATACTACTTCACAAAGAAACATACAGGGTATCAGAAGATTGAAAAAGCGAACATTCCTTTCCTTCGACCCAGACCCGACGCAAAGTTGCTGTTCTGCCGTTATCTGAAGTGGCGTCAGCTTGTCGTACTCGGTTCGTGAAAATTCTACCGTAAATCGCTATCTGTGTTCCGGGCTGACCGGTGGTCGGAGTCACCGTTAATAAAGTCGGAGTTCTATCTAGTTCCACCTGGTACAAGTACAATTTCAAGGATTGTGTCTTTGTTACTAATATTATTGCAAGGTCAAGTCAAGTTCTTTTGCCTGAAACGTTATCAAAATTAAAAAACAGGTCAAGTCAGCTATAAAAAAATACCTTGAAAATATTTACTAAGCAGTATTTCACTTCCATTATAAATATGAATAATGAAACACTGGATGAAACTGGTCAGAACATTGAGCACTGCTATAAACTGCAGATCTGGATATTGGATTTTAGATAGTTGTATTACCGTGAAATAACACTGCTGTCCCCCACAATAAGCCTGGTCATTCACGAAGACCCCATTAACCTTGACCTTCACTTGGTATGTTCCAATAGGCATCGATCTGCAAATTAGAAAATGTTTTTCAGGACTACACATGAAAAATACATACAGTAGTTAGGTATTTTTGAATCTGATTCAGGAACATAGTTAGGGAATTGAATGAAATTATTTTCGCATTTACCTCTTTCAATTGTAGCTATGCTGTGTACATGAAGTATTATATAGAAATATTCCATTGCCCGCAATAATCTATTACCCGACTTACGGTGTATAACACGAAATGAGTGTTTTGCTGATAGCAACATTGTCTATTGTACATTCATACTCTTCAGTTGAAGAAACAAGATAGACTCTGTTTCCAATATCTTCTCCATTCTCATCGCCGATGGAGAAAGAATCTTCGGAAAAATCTTAACAAATTTTTGTAATAGAAAATTAAGTATGTTCTTATCTAAAATAACCAAATCAACTTAAACAGAAGTCTAACCAGTTCCTTGTATTTGCAGAAGAGTGTTTCCAGCAATAGATCCCTTCGTAGATAGCAATCTTGTAACAGAAGAATCTGCTGAAGCTAAAAAAATTAAAAAAAAGTGCTTGAATGTAATACGGTCTAAATAAAATAGGTGTAAATGAGCAAGCGTGTTGTCAATGGCCTCCAAACAGGATGCAAGACATCATGTAATATAATAATCTGCTTGAACAGAAGTAACATAACAGCACAGTAAATACTAATTCGAGTGTAGTTAACTACGGCTTATTGTTGGGAAGCAAAAAATTCAAGAAAAAGCGCCCGTGATGAATTTAATCGCTCCAATTCTTTCAGGCAATGTTAGTTTATGTACTACGTCTCATCTGTGCAAATATTAGCGGGATTGGATCAT
>QXVX01011204.1:0-13628 GCA_013436065.1 Halocynthia aurantium
TAACAGTGATTATTCAAGTTAATTCCAAATTTGAAAAGTATTACATATTATTTTATTTTAAAACATTAAATGACTATCCCAACAAGTTGATGAACAGAAATTCTCTGAATTTATAAGAAATAGATCAATAGTTCTTCTATTAAACTTGATATTTCTGTACTTCTAAAAAATATTTTATTTTAAATTTTTAAATGACTATTCCAACAAGTTGATGAACAGAAATTCTCTGAATCTATAAGAAATCGATAAATACTCCTTCCCTTAAACTTGATATTTCTGTACTTCTAAAAAATTGAAAGATATGCTTACCAACACATGTTTCTCCAGTTCCAGAGAATCCAGCAATACAAGAACAAACGTGATTACCAATTGTATTGTCACATGAAGCATTGGCATGGCAACGATTAACACCTCCCATAGCACATTCATTAATATCTGAAATGAATGATTAGTTAGCAGGCCTTTGCGAATGCTGTCGAGTAGTGTACCTGTGTCCATCAACTCAGAATTGAGTCGACTGACTCAAACGTAATTCAGAACTTGTAACTACCATGATGTATATATACAATACATCAGAACAATATCAATATTTTGATTAATATAAAAATATTACAATACATAGTTAATGAAATTACAATTTCATTTTCTAATAATTGATGAAATTCTTCTGTTTTGACCTAAGATATTTGAAAAGTCCTGAATTGTGCCTGAACGTCCGTCAACTCGACTAGCCGCAACAAAATTTGTTAACGTTGGAGTGATGAAAGTTTTCGAATCAAAAATGTAAACTTGTTTCCTGAAATCATGAAATATTACACTACCTTCGCAAGGTACTTCAGAAGTGCCGGCATTATATCCATCATCACACGGGCATTCGAAACTTCCCTCTGTATTTACACACATGCTGTTGTTTCGACATGGGTGGGTTGTTGGATCAGTGCATTCATCAAAATCTAAAAACATAGGTATGATTTAGGTCTTAGGATATAGTAATAGATTATGGTTTGCAAATTATTGTATCAATGGATATCTAAGTCATTGCGACAAAAATGTTGAGAAAATAATAGTCTCGCTATCCGAAATTAGTATGCATTTTTATTAACAAAAAACACTTTTAGATTTGAAATATCATATAAATAAACTAAAACAAACCTTAGTAACACATTATGCTATGCTGAGTCATTGACGGTTGAGCACACAATTAGAACAATAGTTAAAAAACAAATACTGTTGTATCTATCTATTTTGTTTCTGGACAACAATCGGCAAATATCCTACATCGTTAGCGGGATTGTTTCGCGTTAAATTATTAGATTAGTAACACTTATAATAGTCGCAACTAAACAGGAAAGTTTCTTCAGTGGAAAATATATAGAAGGCCTATTCTAGTACTATTTTTGCATTTGGTTGTATTAACTGCAACTGTTACCCAAAATATATGAATTCTCCTATAAATTCAGAATATTCAGATGTATCTTGAATCGCTTACCTTTACATGATCTGCTTGTGTTGGATACATATGCAGTTCCTTCACAAATGCATGTGAAAGTACCGAATTCATTAACACAGGTAGAAAAAAAGTCACAGGCAAGTAGACCAATAACATTGTTAATGTTATCATCAATGGCAGTTGAATCATATCGGCCAATAAAAGCTGTATTGGGAGCAGGATCTTTTGCAATATATCCAGGATCATAGTTTTGCAATACCTGGTAAAAAGTATCCAGGAAAAAAAATCATTATCAATATTCCAATCAGGGAGAAATATGAAGTAATGTCACATTGCATATGAAATTCTTAGACAAAATTATTTCACTTGTAACCATATCAATGGCATTGCAAAATATGTCCCATCTCATGAATAAACTCAATTGGGTTTGTGAAACAGAAGTGATGGTCAAGTTAATTACACTTAGGACCAGCGCCATAGTAGACAGGAGCATGCTCCCCCTTGTAAAGTGATACAATAACAAACATCAAATATGAAAAGTAAGAATATTTACTGCACTATCAGCTACTGAACATTGTTTGAAAGATAAAATAAAAATGAAGGTCAAGTTTCTATTTTATTGAAGTTATTGCCATCTGTGAAAGCTTACGCCCCGAGTATTTTCCCTTTCACCCCCTACTGCTCAGAACTATGTTATTTATCCCCATGAATTCTAATAGAAAATTACAGAGGTGATCTGTGAACATTTTGGGCTATCTAATATAATGGGATGATCATTAGCATTAGTTTTTACTCTTTACCACAATGGGAATATTTTTTTAAAAATAACTCTGAATCACTATCTGCTACCCTACAGAAGAATGGGTCCTGTATTTCGCAAGCCTGATCAATGTAAACAAGGCTAATCAAGCCTGATTAATCACCAAGTAACTATATAATTATGCTCTAGTTATATTATGCAGTAAACTAGTCAGCATCCCTATAAGGGAGCTCTATTTTAGAGACATAGGCCACAAATATATATATTACCGTTCTAGCAGTCTCCTTTTCCATATCAGAGGAGGAATCACTCAGTAACACTGAGATGGCATTTTTAGCAGAATTAAATGCAGTGCATTCATTCAAATCTATGAAAATGTCATTATAGGTATTTAACGTTGGGATTAATTTCCAAATCCTCATAGCATTGTCTAGAAATGACCAAAATACTCACCGACACACATTTTGCCATCACCAGTGAATCCATCTTTACACGCACATGACACTGAGCCAAGTGTGTTAGTGCACGTTGCATAAAAATTACAAATCAGTTTATCGATAGCTGTAATACCAAAATCAGTAGTGATTTGTGAACGCAGTGCAGTTGCATCTGCTGCAATTGCATTTGAAGGAAGTTTGTAAGACGCCAGGAACTAAATTGAGAAAGCAAAGTAGATATTATTCTATGAGTATAGTGAAAACAGAAAGGACTTCATGTTCACTGTGCGACTAAATTATTATTATTATTATTAGCTGATTAAATCAGTGCGACCCTAGTTTACACCATCCATATTGTTGTACACAATATGCAACAATTCTATTTCAATAATATTTTAGTCTTTTGAAATATTAATCCTTTGGTCTGATTCTGGTAATACTATTTATTTGGTTTATGATGCATACCTCAAAAGCTGCAGCTTTTTCTGTGCTTGTGGAATCTCTGAAAAAGACGTCATCGATACTCATAACAGCTGTGTTGAAGACAAGGCATTCATTCACATCTAAAAGAAAATATGAAGTTGAGAATATACTAAACACTAAAGTATTCTACATCTGTTGCCGTGTACTCTTTTGCTTGTAATTCAAAATTTGACAACATGTCTCCCTTGTTTTACGACTTGATTAATGAAAATTGAGTTGTCTGTCCAATCACCACTAGTCTGTGTCTATGAATAAATCTCTATGGTATCGTCTGGGTATCAATAACAATACTATACGAGATGTGTTCTATTACAATGTAACTTTTACTCCCCCCAGAAGGGGCCTTGGAAGTCCAAAGGGGACCGAGAATCTCCCCAGATGTCAAGAATTTTATTTATATATACAATATCGTGTGCACATACATACACAATGATAGAGGGAAGAGGGCTGAAAGAAATTTCGTTACTGTTCTGTTTACTGTGTATGTTACCGAGACGATGAGACTTGCACGGAAGGTTGGTAAATTCTTGAGCACCATCTAGCGGTTACTTTTTTGATTGCCAATATAAATAAGGTGGTGTAGAACAAAAATGAATTTTTACTTAATTTACAATTTACATACCCTGATGTACAAGTACGTTTGAATTTAGGTGTTAGTAATAGCATATACATAATTTGAATTGTATTTTAATGATGTCATAACAAATTGTCGCTTTTTTTAAATGGAGGGCGTGCTAACCTACGTGTGTAAGTTGTCTAGGACTCTAGGTGACACAGTAACTGGGATAAAATTTCTCTCAGAGACCTTGTTGCGGTAGGCTTACCGTAACGCCCGGTTTTACCGAAATAGACTCGATTTAAGGGGTCTGCCTCGTCCGGTTATTAATTTGTTCTGGTACACAGTGAATTGTTCCTGATTTCGTTGATACAACCCGCTAGCGATTTGTTTTGTATCGTAATCTCATGCGCTTAAAAACATCGAGCATTTGCAATTTAACTGCTTACCGGCACACTCAATGGATGAACTTGCGTCAGTTGTATAACCGACTGGACAACTGCAAGTATACGATCCTTCATTATCTGCACAAGTGGCTATGAAGTCACATGGTAGTTTTTTGACCGCACTGAGCACGTCTGCATCAGTTACATCTGGATTTAGTCCTCTGAAGTTATCACCGGAAACTACATCGATGTAATCACCAATGAATAGCATCAACCACTGAAAGATATTTGATTGTTAGTTTAAATGTCACACATCCAACAAAAATTACGGCAACTGCACAGCACAGTTACCGAAACTGTGCTTTCACTGCTCTTATCAGAGATTTTATTTTCCTGCGACTAATTTTAATACAACCCTTCCAAACGGAGGAAAAAACTATATTGCAGTAAATTTCGAAACTGATATATTGCTTTGAAAACGTTAAATCATGCATGGTAGTCAATTCGGAAACCTGTGTAAGAATTGTAGCTTATTTCTATATTTGTTTAATTCACGAATTTTTTACTAGAAGTTCCAGTCCTATTGCAATTCGGCAATTCTACGAGAATATTGCTATCCTAACTACTGAGCTGGCATCCATGCTAATGCTTAGTTTAACAAACTAGAATTTTATTTAAATATTACCGATTTCGCTGTAGAGACTTCCATTGTAGTGGAACCTCTGAGAATTACATTTATAGCATTCTTTGCGGTATTGAAGGTTTCACATTCATTAATATCTATAAAAAAAGATGTTGTTCAAGATAAAAAGTATGTCGGTTAAACATACTGCCCAGCTTTAAAACTGAAATGTTGAATACATACTTTTGCATGAGCCATTCGATAGTGTTCTGAAACCATCGGCACAAACGCACGTAAAACCACCTTCGTTGTTGCTACATTTTGTATTCATGGTGCAGTTGTGCAGCATACCCTTCATAGCATCGCATTCATCGATATCTGCAAATCACAAGAAGAAAATAAGACCGAACAAACAATTCGTTTATTCCTTATAGCCTTATTTTCCATGACAAAACGATATTCCTTCTTGATTACAATAAAATGAAATCATTCTCAGTTTGCTAAGGTGCTAAAGAGTCATTTAGGTAAGTAATCTTAGAAAAAGCTGGAATTAAAACCAGACACATGACATTTGTTGGTAGAGTAGTATCAAAATGAAATCCACTTACCTACGCAACTACCAGTGGCATTCTTTTCATATCCATTGATGCAATCACAGGTGTAACTGCCTGCAGTATTGTTACATGTTGTCAAAGAAACCTCTGCACAAGGGTCTGCTGGTTCGCCAGTTTCTGTTATGTTGCACTCGTTGATATCTAGAGAAAAATTAGAATGATGTTTACTGAGCTAGAAATACAGTGATTGGTACATGATAAGTTAACATAAAGCGTATCACATCACTCTCAAGATATTCATAGATGAAAAATCAAACGTTTCAGCAACTTCCGTTGATATTGAAAATCCATGCATGCTATTATTTCTTTTTGTTTGTTTTTTCATGTCTTCTGTGATTTCTCGCCATGTTCATCTCATCAATCATATTCGGAAGATTTAAATGCTAATGTTGATGCGTTATGTTGAAAACAACTGTTTTCATTCTATTCCAATACTTTGTACAGGATCTTAAGAGCTACATTTTTTGAGGCTATTGGTTGGTAGATTTTTATATGCTACGGGTCATTCTTCTTGTAGATAAGGTAGATTATTCCTTGGTTGAAATCTTTGAAGTTCGTTTGATTTCAATCGAGTTCATCTAGCAGTTCTGTTACTGAAAACTTGATCACTGATTCTGTTCCAAGTTTTTCTTTAGAATTCGATTCCGATGTCATCAAGTCCTGGTGATCGGTTTACCAATCATCTCTCTTTAATTTGTAACCAAGCCTGTTTCACGTGCGAATCTATCTATCTGTTTTAGTTTGTTTCGATTTGAATAACTCTTGGTAGTGATCTGTAGCTATTTTCATTTTCACTACTTCTGTTATCTTGAAGTATCCATTTGTGGTCTTCATTCGTCCAATATTGCTTTGCTTTGCGCTAGATAGTCTACCTTCCATCTCAGCAAAATGGTTCTCATGTTTAATTTTAAGCGCTTAATTTTCCACATGTACATTCCCACTTGATCGTACGTCAGCAATACGTTGACCATTACATTAAAGAAACAATTATTAACATCATAAGTATTGGCAATTACTATAACTTTCATCATTTTGTATTTAGGCGCATACGTACGTATAAAGATGACTAAAGAAATGTTTGCATCGTTACTTAACACATTAAGAGGATAAAATGATAACGATGAAATCTGATTACTGTAGCTGAAAATTTTCCCTCGAGTCAAAATTGAATACTAACTGCTCTAAGATAAGTACTTTCAACATATATATAGTTGTATACTATTTGGTGATACGAAAAATATCTTCACCCTCCGCCGTGTCTCGAAATATGTGCATCCAACTTAGAATAAGGTGAAATCTTACTAACCTCTGCATTTACATAGTCGGTCGAAAAACGAAGCATTCCTCCACTCTGTGAAACCGCTGGTGCAGTTACAATTGAAAGAGCAATCTACGTTTTCACAAGTGGAATATTCGGGACAACTGCTGGCAATTGTACATTCATTCAAATCTGCGACCAAAAAAAAAAGCACTTAAAAACCAAATATGCCTAAATGAAGACGGTGCAATTAGAAAACCTGTTAACGATGTGTGGAAAAGAGTTTACCTGTGAAGATGAGTCCAATGCTGGAGTAAAAGTTTTTTATCACCTCGCAGTCTGTCCCGGCAGGAAATTGTATATTTAGAGTTGCTAAAAATAAAGAATGCAATTTCATTTGATATATATCACAAACGAAGTTCAGCCATTAAACCAGTTGAGTACAGCACTTGTCTTCCAAGGATGAAAATACAGTAACCGAGATATCGGCAATGTCACAGGAAGTAACGACCGAGGATATCGCAAAATAATTCGTCTGACTGAATAATCGTCGCAAATAATTTCATAATTCGTTCCGTTTTTTTTCTATGAATTTTTGTTGGAATTAGTACGGCTTTGAGGTTCGGAATCGCGCGTTATGTTAGGGGAATGGTTAGCCTTGACAAAAAATAGAACAGATTCCCTTTACTGTCGCCATTTTTACGCTAATACATAAGCTAGGCAATGAGGGGCATGTACACCTATGCATACATGTTGACTAGGGTACTGTTACTACGGTAGTCGCATTACAACATCCTGTGACCAGGGGTGGAATTGGAACGTCATTTCCGCACTTTTCAGCTTCCAGTTTATATCGTCTACCCGCCTTTCCTCTCCAGTCTCACCCACACGGACATTAGTGTTCTCTTACGCGAATAAAGGCTAAATTCTTGTCAGTCGCGTGTCAAGCACTTTTACAATTTAGATATCAGCCATGAATTCTCTTGACATTGCAGTAAAAGTGCCACGCTACTGAATAAATGGAACTCGTTTTCATAAAATCCAAATTTACTGTTTGTAATTGAAAATGATGTAATGTTAGTTACCTGCATTCCACGTAAAATTAGATTCTCGCAAATCAGAAGCTTTTACTACATCAATTTTGAGATGAAACGCATAAGAAAATTCATGCTGTAACATTACCTAGACATTTTGCTTCCTTCGTGAAATAGAGCAGGACGAGCACCAATAAAAGCTTCATGATGAACCAATTCAGGTCTGGATTGCTCAATTTTAAGTAGGTATAGCTGAAATCATAAAAAAAATGTACGGAGTTTGAGAAAATTTTACCGCAATGCACGGTGACCCGCCACACGACATGATATGATTTAAATTAGTTCTGAGAGGGCCGTAAATTAATAGAACGTAGCATACGCCTATGTTATCCGAATTCGATCTGTATGCTTAGGGATCCAGCCTGCGTAACTGACGCCCGAGTGAAAAGGTTTCGTAACTTTGCATCATTTGTTATTGCCTTTTTCTAAACATATATGCTCTCACCTAAACATGAGAAAAAATTTGGAAACCGCTAATATGTGGGACTTTTTTTCTACATTACGTAATTTTAAAACTGTGACCTATTCTATTCCTCCACGCGTTTACCAATTGCTGGAATACATACCGGATTACGAAAGGTTGCCAACATATAGAATCGCCGATGGAAGAAAACCGTATAATATTGGTGATTCATTAACTCCGTTACATGATAAGTGAATATCGTTCCTTGCCCTTCCTTGCCTCTTCTTTCGCCTGTAAAAGCTGACTCCACATCTGTAAAACGGATTAAGTTTTATTTTAAATTGGGTAGCTTATTATGGAAGGCAATATATGACCATACCCAATTGCAATTGAACGTTTTCCACTACTAAGATAACCAGTTGCTCCATTGTCAATGTAGGAAGAGGTCAATACAGTGTTATGCTAAATATTATACCCACTGTTACATATGTATAGGAAATAGCTGGAATCTGAAGGGGTTGAAGGTGGAGGAATCATGGATGAGTTGTGTTAAAGTGCCAGATCACGATACAAGAGAGACAAGTAAGTGTACACGATGACATTTACATATGAGATGCATAGCATCAGCTCATTAGCAATCTCTGTCTGAAGGAGGAGTACCACCTCAATTTTATTGGCTTGACTCTGCAGGCCATCTCTCTGATATAGAGTTTCCATTGTCCATCCCCTCCGATACTGTGCCGATTCCCTTACCGGGTTTTATTCACAGTTTTGATATCCAAACATTTCTTAGGCTGCCCTTTCATCTTCAAAACGAGTATCATAAAATTGCCGCAACTCATTACCAGCGCGGAGGAAATCCAAAATTAGGAAAATGGATAAGGCTGACAAATGCAATGTATTATTTAACACTGTGTTGCGGAATAGATGAATTGCAGCCATATCACGCTGCACCTTTGTTTTTTTGCTACAGTTTTTCCTTTCAACTGATCGGAATGCAAGTTCAACCGCCCTATGCATTCATCCGTTTACCTGTTTTATTACCGAGAGAATGTGCTGTGCGTCAAAGGAAATCTTCTGCATTCCAGGAATCCAAACTTTTTCAGATGCGCTATACACATGTTGTGCCTCCATTCATTTATTTTTAAATTATGTTTCAGAATTCGGTAGTTTATTATGGAAATTTATGGAACAAATCCAACTGCAGTTCAACATTTTCTACTACTGAAATAACCGAAGACTTTTGCTCCATAGTCAGCGTAAAAGAATGTCTATGTCTAGGAAGTGATGTTTAAGTATTTTTCTGCTTAATCAGGTTTTCGATCCTGCATAGTGAACTATTTTGTATGAAATAATAAATAAGCAAAATATTCACAAAAAATTAGTTGATGCGTAAACAACAGTAGACAGAACAGCGCTATTCTGTTGTTGCACGGATGAATATGCATCAACAACCTCGCGAAAACAATGAGATTCGATTTACTAATTTTGACTTACTAGGCTAGTTTTCATAAACGGAGCTCACTTATAATTCGGAAAGTTGTGTATAGTTCATGGTTTCGGTAATGTCGTTCATCCGTGATAAAGGTGTTTGCACGCAATCGAAATACGTACCGTGAATTCAAGCTAATAATGTTTGCGCTAAATCTTAACACTTTTATCACCATTGAAATAACTCCTTCCACCACCGTTTTCTTCGGACGCACCGAATATATTGAATGAATTACGTCGCGTAGCGCTGTTAAGACCCGTTCTATCACTGACTATGTAGCAATAAGCAGTGGTTATTTTAGTAGTAGAAATGTTTAACTGCAGCTGGGTCTCGACCATAATTGGCTTTCCATAATAAACTACCAAAATCAAGATGAAGTCGGATTGGTTATACAGATGTGGAATCAGATTGCGCATGTCCACGAACTTAATGATATACAGGGTCACCACCGAGTTATTAAGTTTCTTTATAGGTCGAAATTGTATACAAATCGAAACAGTTACATGAATTCACCTTGTCAAATTTCCGTTTTAGTATGTAGTACACTTTGCCCTCCTTCTTCTTTTACTATTCCCTTCTTGAATGCGAGAAAAGTTCGCACTTATGCGAGTTTGTGCATGAGCCATTTGCGAGATACTGCGATAGCCTTGTGTGCCATCGTCTACAGAAGTTTTGTGTCATTGCGAGTGTGTGCGCGCCCTAAATTACTTCGTGGTTCAGTGTTATTTGCAGTAATTGCACATTTGGGACTTTTACGAATAACCACGACTGCTTAACGTTCCACGCCCCATAGAACGAAAGGGAGTAAATTTCATCCGCGAAACTATAACTAGGTACAATAGCGAATACCGAATTGAAGGGGACTTCCTGTATTTCCGATAGTCTCACTAAAGTAAGGTCTATATTTTGCCAGTGGCAAAGCTCCTTTCTTCAGATGATTATGCTTAGCCTTATTTGTATAAAGTATGTCGTTATTTGGTGATTCTTATTCAATCCAAACCAAACTACTGAACAGATCTGGCATTACTATGTTCTTCCGTTCAGCTGCAGAGTTTGACACAAAGAATAATAATATTATATGACAATGATTCAGTAGGTTTCGGTTTTGAAAATCACAAAAAGATGCTGTGACATTGTCATACCATCCCTTAGGCTTACTCCATCAACTAAATCTGAAGGTTCACGGAAGCATACGCCGTATTCAAGTCCCAACCTAAACATATTAGGGTATGAACTTTTCCACAAGGAAATTCCCATGTCAAGCTGTGCCACATGTATTATTGGTCATCAGTCGAACATGGTCTTGAACAGCACTATCAAGTACAGTAAAGACATCTTGGGATCCAGCAGAAACAGCATCCATAGCTTTTCCCATTTCATCTTCATGTAACCTAAACAATATTACTAATTCTTATTGCGTTATATTCTGCAAAAATTCTATTCTATTTGCAAACATTTCGTTGTTATGAAGATTTTTACCTCATGCACTTATGCACGGAGGTAAGTGAGGAGAAAAACTAACACTGCATACAATAATATTGAACCATAAATACAACAAAAGTGACAGATAGTGACACCCCAATGAATTGTTATACTTTAATGGTCTGCACACAAACTTCATCAGCACAGGTATACTACCCATCCAGCGTAGCAAACAAAGATACTTGTTTCAGTTACTAATAAAAAAGATTGGTTGGCAATCAGTTGGTTCAATTTCGGGGTCACTCCAGCCCCGTTCATAAATGGTTTCTCTAGATAGCTGGGTGCCTGCACCTCTAACCGCGTTATGTGGAAAGGTTGTACATCTCACAATAATGAACACTTCACAGGTTGGAAGTTATCAGACCACTAATTTATTCATCTTACCGTCCATTTAATTCCATGTAAATGATTTGGTCAATTTTTGGAAGAACTGCTGCTACTAGTTCTGGACATCCAGCACTTTCTTCTACATGATTTATGTCGCTAAGTGGTGTTCCATTAACCATACTCACAGACGATGCACACACAAAATCCTTCGTACAATACAATTCTGGTCAGAAAAATTACAACACAGAAAAAAAAAAGAACTTCGAACAAAAACCTTTATAGAAATTCCTGCATCGATGAGTGCCAAGGTTGCCGCATTTACACAAACACAATAATTGCTTCCATCAGAATGCAACACTTGTAGATAAATGTCGATTTGGCTTCTACAAACAGGTTATTACACATTGTTTAAAATACTTTCCTAGATTTGAATAATAATAATAGTAATAAACAGACCTGGGATACAAATCAGTTAAAATCGCAGCTTCGAAGGTTTGTTTGAGGTGCATGGATAGCTCTTGTCCCTTTCTATCACCACGGGAACGATGCTTTCTTTCTGCAGAACTGAAAGTCGCTTGACTGTACTCGCAATTTAGGAACGCTTTGTCATGAAGAATCTAGAAGTAAGCATTCCAAACTTTACATTTATCATGAAATTATGCCGTAGGATATATAAAGGCCGAAGCTGGTTAGGATGTACATTAAATATTCAAAACCTAATTCAGACCAGTCACAAAAACTAGACCACACGAAAACCTTCCAATTATCATGAACAATTGTTGTGACAAATTTCAGAGACCACAGCACAACGATTTAAGCATGCAGCAAGAACAGACAGCGATATATTCACTATAAATAGCGACAGACAAGTAGGCCTGGCATAAAGTCAACCACAAGTTTCTTAGTTCAACATTAGGTTTAGCAACATTTAGGCTTCCCACCTTCATATTTGGTGGAGTTCAACAACCACGACCTTTAGTTTTAGTTTACTTTTTGCCTGCTGGAGTTACGGAAAGCGTTGTAAGTAAAGCGATTGTTAAGAGTGACACGTAATCTTACCTGGGATCTCATATTATTAGAAGGCTCATGAGGTCCATAGACAGCCGCCAGTACCTAAATACAAGTAATAAATGAAAACTGCCTCCCATTTTTCATACGCAGACTCCAATTTTGGATGTTCACCTTTGTATTTCCTTGCTCTAGATAAGCTGAACCATCAGCTTGTGAGAACACTCCGAGACGGCACTGGATACGTCTCAGGTCTGATGGTTTACGTCCATCTATCCGAAATCCTTGATCAGATAACAACTCTAATCCAGCCATTTGTTTAGCTAATGTTCAAGTAAATATTTTGCCTAATCAAACATATAACACTGGATGTTAGATAAGCATTATTCCAGAAGTCATTGGCATAGAATTGCATAAGCATAAAATTGAAGCATTAAAAGCAGAATGACACGATAGTAAATTTCAATAAAAGAAAGGGGCACAATAAAGCTGATTGTCAGAAATTTGGAATACATGTTTGTCAAGTTATAAACAACCACAGCACGAAGCAGCACTGGCCAAGAATTTTGCAAGGGTTAATCCAACAAAATAGGTTCAGTATTTGAAAATTGAAAGGAAAATAATTGGGTCAATTTATGAAATCGGTACCGTTGACAGACCAACCTACACTTCGATATTAGCATATTTCAAGACCATCTGACACATTGCTTTCGGAACAGAAAATGCACTAACATGATACCTCCAGACCAGGTGTTCTTAAACTTATTGGGCCGTGCCCTCCTTACATCTTTGAAAAAAATTCTCACCTCACTGACATTGACCGCTGCTTCCTGCCGGCCACACAAATTCGGTTTGCTTTTTCCTTATTGGCATTCAACACCACCCCGGCAAATCTTGCACACCCCAGTTTAAGAACCCCTCTACCAGACTATGCATCACATTAAGAATTGCGAGAAGCAGACATATAAGGATCAAGAATCACAAGCTCTGTTTCTGTTTCTTGGAATGAATCATAACACGAACACATGAGGTAAATACGAACAGTTTATAAATATGAAATGATACTTGCAGAATACACACTAACTGCATGGAAAGATATATATATTACAAAATCATATTTATCATATTATTTGCTATTGCTGAGGTTCAAGGTTGACATTTGGGTGGAATTAACAGGATATATCCTAACACAGGGTTGTCAAACATGCGGCCCGCGGGCCGCATGCGGCCCTCGAAGACTTCGAGTGCGGCCCACA
>QXVX01011205.1:0-20724 GCA_013436065.1 Halocynthia aurantium
AACTAGTCATCTACCCAGATCTGTGTCAAAGATAGTAAAATGTAAAATGATCGAAAATGTTTCGTCATTAAATTTAGGCATCGAAGCGAAAAATCAAATTTTACGCTGCAATTCGATAAGCTTCATAAACGTGTAGTTTCTACAAACATTTCACTGGCACAGTGGTGCCTCGTACTTCGTACGTTCCGGACTTCGAATGCTGAATTCATGGGAAATTCCATTCGGAATACGACCGATGCTAGGTTCGAACCGCGCGCGTGGTAAAAAATATGCACTTCGAAAGTTTGTGATCGGCAGTATGTTTTTATTCACGGTGAGCGGTCGAATGTGACGCCGGAATAATTAAAATTGACACGTTGTTTATCATCATCCCGACAGAACTTATTTGAGCTCGTCTTAATACTTTGTTAACAGTGAAAATAAACATCCAAGCCTATAATGGACTGTTTATTTCCATCATTTCTATATCATCAAAATAATTCGTTAGGATCACCACATTTAAACAAAAAGCTTTTTCGTTCAAGGCTTATCCTGGCTAGAAATCTATAACCGCAAATCGATGTAAACGGAGAAATGGCAATGGAAATTGTCTACTACCAGCCAGTGACTGCATTAGCGTCAATTAATTTATCAGGTCTACTGGACTTCTTATTAAGGCAATTCTCCTGATGATATTGTCCTTCTGCAAGAGAGCATCAAAACATGTTTTGTGGCCTCCGACAGCCCGACAGTTACTGACCAGAATAGACATGACGAGAATGAAATGCTGGTAATTAGGAGCCTCACTCGATAAAGAATAATAAACAAGTGCTACACTGAGAACTCTTGATTCAACGGCCATCGAGTTACCGCATTTCGGATTTAACAGACAGTACCAACCAATATTGCTGATACAGTATTTCACCGGTAATTTATAACACTATGGCTTATACTACGAGTTAAAAATGTAGTCAAAGTTATTCTTTTAGTCAATAAATTCAAGATAAATAAAATCTGACGTCATATTTTTTTGAAAAAATGTGGTTTATTGTAAGTTTTAGTTAATTTTTTTTCCTTTGTAATGTAATATAATTTCTATGATGATGGCCCCCCTGAACCTGAAGTGCCCCGGACCCCAGGGTCTGAATGCGGCCATGCATGTAATGTACGATAGATACTGTTCTTTGCGGAATTTAGGTAGCATTTATTTATTTATTTGAACACTTTAGACCAATTATACACTGAATACACGATATAAACTATATATATATATTAAGCTTATCAGGTTATTATGCTGCAAATAGCCGCCTCAAGCAACGAACTTTTGCCATAATTGGTTCTCCCCTAATAGTCTGTTTAATTGAGGGTTCCCTGTACTGAGAAATTCTCAATGGAAATGTTTCGGAGACCACATTTCGACAAATTATTGTCATGTATCCGAACTCTCGTTCAGACAATACTGTCAAATTAAGGTATGATATGGCTCCGGAATTCTTGAAATGAGACTATTTCTGTAGGTTTTCATATTTTATCAGTAAAACATGAAATCCTACATTCTTTTACAATCATCCAACAGTATTGTACGCTTCTCGATCATCTCGATCCTCTTTTTATCGCGGAACTGCACAAAAATACTAGCGAGATTAATTTGTAACAACCGCTGGCTTGAGAGACAGCCTTTTAGTCCCTCTATCGATCATGATTAGCTTCATTCGTTTATTAGCTTGAAGCGTCGTATATACACTGAATTAGATTGATTTTACACGGTACACGCCTCTAAATTTTGGAGACAACGCCCCCTTATTCCTTACTCTCTGCAATATATATCGGGAGAGACTTTTGCAAGAATAATATAGTAAAAAAAATCCGAGATTTTATCTAGTAGACAATCACGAGGATGAACATATATTTTTAACATCAGAAATTATTTTTAACACGAGTGTTGTCACCACTATGAACAAACACCTCCGGCAACTTTATCGTCGAGCAACTTCCGGATTCAAACCTATTAACGCCGCCAATATACTTGCAGTTTATTATTTTATGAAAAGTGGAACAAATTAGGAATAATAGTAAGAAGAAGAAGGAGAACAGAGGGAACATGTTGGACGCTATATAGGTAAAACAGAGGAAACCATACAACCACGGTGAAACATAAAATATATTAAATATATCACCAAAGAAAAAAAAAATCTGGAAAAAAGAGATATAACAGAAAAAATTCGATATCATGCGCCCCAGATTAACACGAATTCGGTTAAAATGCGATGGATTATTGGACCCATTTGATGACATTTTATGGAGCTCAACGATCGCATTATTACGAAGTTGCACTGCCCAGAGCTTCTAGGAGCAAAACTTAAAATAAATTCTGACTGAGATGGTAAAAGTTGAAGACATGGAACCTGGGGTCCGTGGACCACTAGGTGGTGGGCTTCAGGGTGTGAAGTTCAGATAAAAATTGAAAATAAGAAAACTTCCCAATTTCATCTTCTTATTCAGAACAGACAAAAACAGCCCTTTGAACTTTGATAAGAATTTAAGTTTGATTTTTAAGTATATTCATTGTATGCATGATGTTCTCTTTCTGTGCTTATTTTAGGGAGGAAAGGGGTTGAGAGCTTCGACCCGATCCTTAAAAGAGTCTGTGACAAAAAATATGCTAAGAACCGATGAGCAAGACAGAATTTTTTTTTATCTTGGATACTATATTACCGATAATTTACAAAGCTTTAGCTGTTTTCCCTGCAAGTCAGTGTAATAGTTCCATTAAAGTTACTTGAAGGCAAAAATAATGTGAATTCAGTACGAGTAAAAGCGGTATAAGAACTAATGTTTACGAAAGACAGTCATACTAATACAAAAGCGAATACACTTGGTACAGAGAAGACTTGTTAAATTGGACCATTTGTGTGTGTGTTCCTAACTTGGAGTATTGAACTAACAGGTTTTCTTATTGTATAATCACATATATTGTAATAATCACACGGACTTGTATGAAAGTTTCATCAGCATGTCTCTAAGCCCAGTAGCAGCAAAATTAAAGTTTTTCATAGGTAATTTGGAAAACCAGGGCCACTGGAATAGTAGGCAGAACCCATAACCAGGTATTTTTATTAGCTAAATTATCAAATACAAACCGGAAATAAAAATCAGACTCGGGTGAAAATTGAATGAAGCATGAACAATCCTGTTTTTATGGTTTTTACTGATTTTAATACACAAAGCGCTGTTTGTGAAAATAACGGACGATAAGGTTCAGGTAATGCGACCACAGTGCCTTACGAACAGTGTACTTACAAACGCAACGCAATATTTTGGACAAAAATGAAAATACTTTGGAAAAATTTGCAGAAAACATTTCTGAAGTTCTTCGTTAAATTACGATTATTAGAAAAGAACGCTCAAATTTAGTGCTTTAATTTTCGACGAATACTCAGCAAGGAAGGTAGGAAAGGTTTGCTAGTTATTCACTTATTCTATGAGAGCTGCTAATTCCCTTTTAATTCAAACTACACCCTCTAATTCTGGAACTTTAGGGGCAATGGATGACTGAATTACGGAGATAATCGATATCAGTTTTTCAGCGACTAAACACATTTCTAAAAACTCGCAGATAGTAACAGATAGCCGATAGTAACAACAACCCTACCAAAAAGTTTCTATCCCATGAATTTTGTTTTTCCATTATCTAAATCTAAATTCAATCAGAGAAAAAACCTGCTGTATAATTGAGAAAGGCAATAATCTTTGGAACAGAAAACTCAAGGTAAAATGTGGAGATAAATAAAATATGATATAATAAATATTTCATAATTGCCTTATCTTTTATAAGTGTATGGTTTAAAAAAATTCCATGTATATCACTACCGCTATCTTGAGGTCGCGTTTGTTATTACTCTAAACAGAACAATTGACAAAACAACGAATCAATTAGTTAAAAATTTCGCTGGAATTTCAAATGGTAAGAACGTGACGTACATTCTGTACGGTGGAAACAAACATTAACGCATTGACACCTTCCTCATCATGTAAGCCACTGGAAATTGTTAGCAAAGTTTAGAGTGGAACTCGGAGAAGGCTGAAAAACTTTAGATTCGATATAACAAATTATTAAACACAGGAAATGAATATTATCATAATAAGTGTGAACAGGGGGATGAAATATCAACACTCGCAAATGTGACACGGGTCGCTAATCGTATACCCTATACATTGGCTGTGATTCTCAACCTCAATAGTTAGTATTATGCTATTATTCGTGTATTGTTTGGAAGTCGTAAATATACAGAACAGCTATAGATACGGACCCAAAGTGGGAAAACACTGCACATAATCCGATTTGTCTGCATTGAGCCGTATCGTCACTCGCCTAGCTTAATTTGAACACGATAACCGAATTGTACGCCAGCAATGCTTACCAGAGCAAGTAAAGTAATTGCATACCAAGTTCTATGCGTGCGCACTATGTTATGCCGCGATCGGTGCGAGAATCTCGGTAGGAATTGGACCTGATGCGCAGACATGACGTAAAGAAACAAACAGCCAATAGGAGTTCGGTACGTCACACTGGCAAAATTGTGTATAGGCTATAGGCAGGGCTACCATCGATCTGGAACCCAACGGCACACCAGTGTGCACGCGGAGTACTGATTAGGCTGAAATAACTTGTTAGTCGAGATGAAAAATTTGCATTTAAGGGATTTCTACCACTACCACCAGTCATGATGAAAACACAACCCCGCATAATTGAACTATAGGAGCGGAGGAAATCGCAGCGCAAACAAAAACAACAGACAACGCAAGGCGTTTGAAAATGACGATCACTGCAACTGTGGTTCCACCCACAACACGTAATAACTTCGTTCGTATCTCCGAATTTTCGTAAGTCGAGTAGTGTCTGTGAGACATATCGTTTTTTATAAACGTCCAACTCGAACGAATTTGGGATTCTTTATTCATTGGGATCCAAGTCTCCTCTCGAAGACGAATCCACAAATATATTTGGTCATTATTGATTCTCACAGTTCTGTAATTTCAACGTCCGATTTTTGGGTCGGGCCGTTTTCCAAACCACTTTCCTCTTCTCTCGACATTAGCATGATAGGTACAGATGCTCCATCATCTTCTACTACATGATGGTTGTGGTTAGACCGGTTGCTTTCATAAAGTACGTGTTCATTTGATCTTTGTGATAATGGCGTAGAAGTACGACTTGCTGTATATCTCCCTTTCTTGATGTGTCTTAGACACAGGACGTTAGATATCGGCGCATTGTTATTATTGCTTAAAAACACATTCTCTTCGCAGTGATTATTGGACCTGGCCGGATTAGGGGAGCGTTGCTCACTCGGAAACGAAGTTATGTCGCGTTTTGACGCCTGCGAGTCGCTGCCTTTCCTCCAAAAGCAACAATATAGAATTTTTTGCCTCACCGATCTCCTTATGGCCGATATTCTCCACATATATAGTACAGGATTTGCCAACGAGTTCAGAAAAGCTATCACGAATATGTAGAGCGCTAAATCAACAAGAGTATTACTTCTCGTATCGCTGGAATAGTCTATCAACATGAGAACGCCAACCGGGCCCAGAGTCACTATGAATACTGCAAGAATCACCACCAGAGTTTTGATAAGTCTCATATCGTGTCTTCTGTGGGAATGCTTTATCATATGTGTTTTCCTTCGGACTTGAATGAATATCATTGAGTAGATCACTATGGGAAATGGCATGGAGACGAACAGCATCAGCGCCACGGTCAAAATGAAATCTTTATTAAACGGAGGTATTATCTGGGAACAGGAGCCGAGCGGAAGGCATTCCATATACGTCGACTGGTGACATCTGCATGAATTTTTGCAAGACCATCCCAACAGCAACGGAGTTATCACAAATATTACAGTAGGCAATCCCCAAGATAGCATTATTGCAAAACTGACCGACACTTTAGTCACGTAATTTCGATGAAATGTTTTGTAAAATATTTGTATATATCTGTCCACGGCAAGCAATACAAAACCAAATATTGAACTGCATTCGGAAGCCACCCAAATACTAAATATCAGCATCAGACTTGTCACTGTGTTATGAATGTCGAGCAATGCTGCGAGACAGTAATTCCACAAGAGCATTATTCCCACTATTAGATCCGCACAACTCAAATGGATTATGAGCCAGTACATCGGACGATGGAACCTCGAGGATCCTTTTAATATTGCCAAAATCACGAGCACATTACCGATGATGATTGCCGATCCGATCAGACCAGAAACCAATGCGAGCGGAATCGAATTGATTGGCTCGCAAAACATGACGTCAAAAGAGGTTTGGTGCAAGTTGTCGGATCCATTGACCACCATGGTACAGTTTCGGATCGGGTCAAATATTGACGTGGCATTATTGTTCCGTCCGGTATTTAATGAACCAGCAGTAGTGTTCGGATCAATCTCGTAATTCTCAGAGCACATAGGAAATGGTTGTTCCGTGAAATTGGCCATTTTCATTTTCTGTACACTCTGTAGTGTTCGTAAACTTTCTCAGTGACGCACGTACTCCAGCAGCCTCCAAGGCATATTACACATTGAGACGTGAATGCTAGCGTAAATATGATGAATATGTAACGTTCGTTATCTCTTTACTGAATCAGAGTTTTTCCTTCGAATAATGAAATATTTATAAAACTGGATGCAGAGATAGGCTGCGGCGGAAAAATTATTTATTTAGTCTTTATTTATGCCACTATTCACAGATGTGAACTGAAGAAAAAGAAAACTGTCACTCTACAGCAAAATCAATTAGGCACTTGTTTTATGTACAGTACTGTATAGTGTATACTGTAGATCTAAATCACACATTCTTTCGGAACCAAAGGTAATAATATCGTCAACTGTTCGAATATATCTTTTGGAATTACTCCAGAGCCACCACAAAACCATCACCTCGTTTAGCATCTGTGACCTTTTCGAGCTCAGACATTCGGGGGCGTTTACAACAAATGATAGGTAATATAGGCTATATTGGGATGAATAGGCAGATTTTTCCATTTATAGTACAATGCCATTATAACTACTTTTTATCCTTATTGAAACTCTTTTTACTCGGCCTTTTATCATGCTATCCGGTCAACCATAAGTTGCATACTGAAATACACTTTGATTTCAAAGTAGGATATTGGATACAATTATTACCCTACGGCCTACGCAGACAAGGGGATTGTTGAAATTACTATTCTACACACTCGCAGCTGCTATTAAGCTGCCTTTATGCGCGGGTAATTCGATAGTTCGACAAATAGAGTGAAACTAAAATCAGTCAGTCAGGATCTGGTAGATAGATTTTTCCCCATTCAACTATTGAATCGACTTGACGTAAAAACAAAAACAATTCACCTAAGAGGGAAGTCACCCAATTTCAAACCAATACGTCCACTCCTCACTTAACAACTATCTCGTTTAACGAACGCACAACACTACGACCGCACCTCACACTTTGGACAGTTTTGTCCTTTTACAGTTTTGCAGTTTTGTCGTTTTTTAGGTACTACATATCTCCTCTGCCTTCCGACCAACAACACGATCCAATTATATCGACTACCACAATCTGGTTACTGTTCCTACACGTCGATATACCAAGCTGACCGCACGATTTAATATACTTGCACCATATCCATTAAAATATAACACATGATTAGCATCGGTAAACATTTCGAACGATGATAATACAGAAAGGTCAATCGCGCGAGAAGGAATTTTGGCAATAAAGAAAGATGATAGCGAAAGCAAACATTACTGATCACCTTTATTTACACCACACGGCTAATATTTGACAAAATAATAAATGAGAGCTATTTGCAGTCGATTACATTGACTAAATCTTAGATTTAAATGACAGATTGAAATGGATTACTATACATTACATAAAGAATTAAGAGTAATTTTCCGTCCAATTCGAAGTGAAATTTTCACTTAATTAATAAATACATATTGAGCAGCTCTGGTTTGTGGTCTTGGAAATTGCGACGATAAAAATGAAACTAATTATTTTCATTTCAATACCACATTCTTATCATGTTATTACTTCCAGTTGTCTGGCTTACAACTCAATTCCAAAAATCCTGGAAATCACAAAAGTCCTATTACGTGAGCGTTGTTGCTATTACAGACTTTATAATTTCATGTAGAGAGCATACTTCAGCTCTGCAAGTACATTTCCTGTCTAATATTGTATCGAGATTGTGAATTATCAATCCCCTACTCACAGAGCCTTAAAAATTCTTTAGGTCTATATCAAAATAGGCCAATGAACTCAGTCATCTTTTATGCTTTCCTGAGAGTTTCATGGGTGTAAAGACTGGACGACCTTCGGATAGATATTACAATCATAATCTATATCGTATCATATTCAGAGATCTATCTCAACCTTCGTACGTTTCTGCAGAAAACTGTTCGAGTCCATAACAAGAGCATGGACGTTGTGACATAGCAGTACTTTATCGAATGCTGCTGGGCAAGTGCTGACTATCAATGTCATAAAATAACAGGAGTTGTATAATATGATATATAAACAATGAATTACAATACCCCATTAGATGGCAAGGACTAAGTCAGCGATTCTCAAAGCAAGAACATCGACTACAACAGAAAAAACATCTCAATGACATTCTTATTCCAAAATATTTATACCTGAAACGATTTCCCCGGGAACCCTAATTTTGGCCAATCGAGATTTGTGGACATTCTACCATCAATAATAATTGACTGTAATGCAACATATCCTAGTCCTCGTATACAGCACTTGATATAATTCGACATAAGATCCTGTATAATCATACACAGGAGGATAATTGGAATTCACACGAGGCAGATGTTAGCTATTACATGGCCGAGCGTCGACAAGCAGTCTGGCATAAGTGCGTCGGGCACGTAGTTGAAATCTTAAATTAAACAAGGGTGGAAATGCATCCGGAATCATATGAATAATTAATAGTTTCAAAAATCACAGGACGTTTACTTCAAAAGGTTGATCGATAAAAAAGGTTCACACGATATCGACCAATATTCCAAGAAAAAAACATATATTCGAATCTTCGTCCACGAATCTGATGGCCGTGAAGCGTGACACATTGCCATTGCAACTGATAGCTACATACTCATAACCGACTTACACACGCAGGATGGTACATGTATGTGATGACGTTACATTAATACAGAAATTATCATTACTTAACAAAAACAGACTGTGCGTAAAAGATTAGCGTTTGAAATTAACTAATTAAAACACATCCCTTACCCCAACCCTCGATTCAAACAGTAACCATCTCACACTCCGACCAAAATCTTTATTTCGTCACCACCCCTCGTTTATACACACGAGTTGGAAAATAACTTATTCGAATTCGTCCATAATCAAGTGAATTTATTTTATTTCCCTGATGATGAAATGATAAATCTGCAATGCCATTACAAAGATGTCATGTTTTAAGGCCATTACAAATGAAGCTCACGGTGACAACACAGACACAGTTAACCACTCCCCCTATCTCTCTTATGAAATAAAATTTGACTCAATTAGGGTACGTCGAAGACTAATTAATTGATCAAAAATAGTAACAGGATAGTGAAAAATATGGACCAGAACTATACAAATATCGAAGTGCTGTTCCTGGAATCCACTAACCCGAAATAAAAGCTGGATAAATTTACGCTAAATCCGCTAAATTCCATTCTGACGTCGACAAAATAAATTTTCGATTCTCAAATTATCATGAATATTGAATGAATGTCGTTATCCTATTTTTGTATTATCCCGTCCCATATTTATCCAGATTATAAATCCTTTGGCGACGTCAATACTAAAATATATTTGACGAGACTCCTAAAATGGCGAATTTCGTGTTTTGAAGCTAGTAATGGATTTAGAATGAAAATGCCAAACCCAATCCAATCCTAAAATTATCCTGCTCAACATATCCCGCTCACAAGCTCAATTTCAATGCGATTTAAGAATTGGGTTCTGGAGTTACATGATTCAATTTCGACACGATGGCCGACAATTTTGTGTATTTTACTTTGGCGTCGACCCTGACGTTGTGATTTTCATTTACACAATAATAGAAAGTGAAATTGAAATTTGCTCCAGACAAATACTTATCCTCATATTGAAGATTTCTCGTGGGCATCAAGCGTATCGCCAAAAATAACTGACGGATCAAGGGCTAGAAGTTACTTAACCGTGGGCAACCGGAATGCAGACAGAATTTATCCTCAATAGTAACACACGAAGGACTCGTTCCCAATATAAATCATACCATGACCTTAGTAATGCAGTATTCTGCATGGGAAAGCTGAGGGTTAAGGTAGCTGATAGCACTAAATCCAACCCTTACCCGAACTAACCTATCATGACCTCATTTCAGCTACTCCAAACACACATCAAATGTAACCAAGTTTTCGTACAAGGCGTATTTCTGAACTGGTACCTAGCAATTTTGCTACGAACTGAATCCAGTAGTTAGGGTTAGGGTTCCGATTTCATTCACACAATAAACTACAGTATACAAATCAGCATGTACATTCTACGCGGGTAGGAGTAATGCCGTTCATAAGCTCTGTCAAATCTTACAGGAAACTGAATAGTTTAGATTCACAATTTGACAATAATGTATACGATAAATTTCTGTTACTGCACTTAGTTAANAGTATAGTATGGTATGTTTAAAATATGAACTAGGAAAAGAATATATCTTATAACACTCTGCCAATGTCTTCGGAAAGTTAAAGAACAATAGTTATAAACACTCTGCCAATGTCGACAATTCCCTTCCTATCGTAACTCACCGCGCTCAAACGAAGCACTACCCATGAATTGTGCATGCTATGGAAGCTACAATGTTTACCCTGTCAATTTGATTACAGACTTGATGATAGCGTAAATAATTAAGCAAAATTGACACAGATTATAATGATACGACTTTGCTGACACGTCATGATCTTATATAAGGCTGAGCTACTGAACTGAACGATTCAAAAGTGCTACGCTTTTTATTGTTACAAGCACGCATACTTTCCATACGATACCTTATCATCATCAACCGTAACTCATCGGGACGTGATCGGTTTGTATTGTAATGGTGTGATGTCGAGTTTCGAGACGAGTTCTCTAGTATTTTGATATCCCTCTTAACAATACGTATGTAGTTTAAACCTTTTTCACGATTCTCAAATTTAACAAAGAGAAATGAATAGCTATCAGACGGTTTGAATTTTCGTGACGTCAATGGAGTGGGCCCTTATTATCGCGTGGCCTGTTGCAACAGCTTAATCTATTGCAGAGTTATATGAAGTCTCGTCTGGAGCTTTTTATTCAAACATTAAAATTGACCATTGACCCTAGGAGCAGCTATCATACATACACACATACTCGCATCGAATGCTGCCCAGGGGGCTGTATTTGAGTGATGTTTTATACCATATACTGTATAAGGGATTCCAATCTCCACATGTCTGCTATGCATCACTATTGAACATAACTTCATATGAAGATAATTTAGCGCCATTGAAGCACGATTTCTACCCATATAAGCTCCTTTAGGATTTAGGTCGGGATAATTGATATCGAAGTTACAAACATAAACCTAGAACAAATCTTATCATAAATGTAGATTAGTGTTTTTATATGTGTTTAATTCCGAACGAAAACTCAAAAGCAAAGCGGGAAGTAAAAAGATTAAGAGAGTGGTTTTTCAAATATTGATCTTTACCAAATAGACCGAAATAATAAACTGCAAACTGCACTGATTTGGGAGCGGGAGGGTGGTGGGGGAGAGTCCTAAACTAAACTAGAAATAGGCGTGCGAGAAATTTGGGCTTACCCTTTCTCTGCCAATACCCTGCCTTATGCTTCTGTCTAAACCGAAAAGTCTTTTCTATATCTACAGCACTTGCATATGGAACCGTCAAATCGATACTTATGACATTAGGGATGGTTTGCTGGGAAAATTTATCGAATAAAAATGAGAAGAAATCATACGAATTGCGTCAAATCGAGTCATACGCACTACCTGTTTCAAGTCCCAGAGCTAACTTCGCATACATAAAGTCAATCCGGGAATATATTCAATTTTCGATGTTATTTCAAAGTGATGGAATTATTTCGAAATGCCAAACACGATCCGTTCCTAAAAGGTTGTTAGTATATTAGAGCTGAATAAAACATGACCTTAGTACAACATAATCCATGCGCTTGTGAAAGAAATCACATTCTCTAATCCTTTAAAAGCTGAGCGTAGAGATATAACACCATCTCCGCTTTGAGGTCAGCTAAATAAAATGCACAGCGAATTGGAGAGCGTCAACGTAAGCTCAGGGGAGCGAGTATCAATGAAATGTTATTATGCATGCCCATTCGTATACACAGCAATGCATAAGAAGACTATTTTCTCCTATTTGCATTCATTCAAAACAACAAATCTAATCCAGTTCTGAATCGAAGAGATCTGGTTACCAGATAATGTTCCAAAATACAATCCTCTCCACTTTCCGTACATATGCCACCGAGACCACTTGCACACGCGGAACGAAACATGTATGTCTTATGAATACGGAAAATCATTACTTGGCAAAACCAAAAGATGGTCCATTATGTGTGTGCAAGTAACACATAGAGACGAAGATTACCGTTCAAAATTAGGTTGAAATTTCAAGGGTATAGAATATTCTATCGTAAGAATCCACCTACAAAGCTTAATATTGTAAAATTTCCTAGAAATTTCTTTTGAATAAACAAATACAATTACATAACATCCAGTCTCTTTGAAGTTCTACTCAGTCACAACTTGTGAAGTCTGATAATCATAATCTTTCTAGAGGGTCTATTGAGACGAGAAGATATCTCGAGAGCTCGAGAAGTGAATATTCAAACAATCCACTTTTATGCGTTGACGACGTCATTCTTATAGCCCAAACTTTCAGTGCATTTACAGAAACTAATACTATAGAGAACCCTATTTACGAAGGCTCAGCTATTTGAGGTAACACAAAGAAGTTATCGCCATATTTGTTTGCATTCGAATCGCATATAAAAGATTTACTTTTTCTGTAACCTGCTGCATTCATAAAACAGTATTGTGTTTGCACAAAGCCAGCAACGGCGATCACTAGCAACTATCGACAAGAATTTTTGATTTGGTTTCTGATTACACTGTAATAGCGGGTACCTGGGAAACGAAATCATTTCCAGTATCACGATTTGCAAGTGCTTTGCTTTGTACAGCTCTATTAGCTCACGTTTTCCCTTCAAAATAACACTAAAGTACGTGATACAGCAACTGGTATAGTAATCACAGTCATGTAGGTTTTCCCTGACGAATACAATTGCCGGAATATGCAAAAATAATGAGAGTAGGTCGAAGGTCAAAAGTGAGAGTTCAAGTCTTCCTCTAACGATAGAAACAGGAAAATATGTGGTCGTGGTATTATTTCAAACAATGTACTATTCGAAATACGTTATATTATTACGTGTTATTTTAAATGTTAATATCGATGTCACCTAGTTACCATAGCCGCAATGACTGAAACATAGTAGCAGACTTAACCCACGGTATTATTTACATTCTAGAGAGCTCAACAGCAGCGGCTCACATCAACTAGTGAAGCGGAAAACAACAGTATTATTTCATACTGAGCCAGGTGTTTAAGGTCTATTGTCGATTTTTCTCCGTAGATTTTGCGGACGACAAATATTAAACAAATTAACTGCTAAATATTGGCGATATGACCTCACAATACAACGCGGTGACGAAATTTCGTCCTAATTAAATAATAACCGAAGACAACGGACAAGTCAAAAGGTCGAAATGAAATATTTGAGAGGAACCGAAGGCTGGTAAGCTATTTGATTCAATTAATATCGACATGATTTTTTTGATTACATTTGCGGAATCCGGTCTCCACATCCATATGCTCAGTCAAATATATAATATTTTTAACAGACATGTTTTTCACTCCCTTCGAAGAAATATTCGAAATATGAAAAATACAGTATTTGAGTTTTTATTCTGGATTCATAAACTCATGCAAGGAATACGTTGCGTGGTTTTTCCGCTGGAAAATCAATTCGCATCGATTCAGTGCGAGCTATATCACAAATCAAATTAGACAATAAAATACGGAATTTTGCATGCAACGTGCAGCAGCTCAAGAGAATTGGTGTGATATCTCCCTTCCCCTGAAACCCACATAATATGAATATACTGTATATGATGAGCTAGGATTTCAGATTGAACAATGAAATTTGAAATGTCATACGCCCGCACTTAGACTAGAGTCGTATGTAACGCATCAAGCTGCATTCCGAAACAGCTAAGAAATATTATCCAATCCAATATCTAGTTTTAATGCGTCACGACTGGAACCTTGTTAGAGTAAAATGAAATATTTCCTCGATTAAATTATAAGGCGATTCCATACATTATTTATATGATAATTTTTTTTTTCTGAGCAACGTCTCCATTTCTCTACACCAAATGCATCCAAGAATAGTACACGTACAAAGAATACCCGGGTACAGCCTTCGTCGGGGGCCAGAAGAGAACAAATTCTACCTTGATTAGCTCTAACTCCCCTAGCGGACAAAAAAAGAATCCTGATATAAAGGAGCCTCCCTGTAAAGGTTTATGCCGACAAGAGCATATACACTGAATATCTTGACTGGAGCAATTTGAAATCTTGTAATTTGGGAATCAGGACAGATTGGTTTTCTAAGGAGCTCAATTGAATGCGTTAGTTAACCTTTCATCGATTCCTCGTTATTTGAAAAGTGTGGTAATAATTGTTTAACCATCAATGCCAGTGGTTCTCAACCATTCTTCCAGCGGCCCTCGTCAATGCAGATAAAAACCACTGTGAATGGTAATTTCCACTGACACTTAACAATAGTAACACGTAAGAAAGAATGATGTTATCGTACTAAAGGTTATTTTATGTCTTTAAACTTATCTGTCTCTGTTTCTAACATTGCAGCCCTCAATAGAATTTAGGTTATAAATTTGCCCGGGTGCTGAAAAAGGTCGATAACCACTGATCGATGTCTATGCAATAACCATGCCAGTTCCCATGGGAAAGAGGGGTTAGTGTGTTATGGTTAACCAAAGTTAGAAAACTGATATAACGCCCGCTAAATCGACTTTTCCGATTCGGGCGAGTTGCATACAGTACACATACAGTAAAAGTAACAAGTTTAAACGTAAGAGAAAACCTTCAACATCGCCAGTAAAACGCAAATTATTACCGTAAAAAGCGATTTTCCTTTTCAAATAGGATTCATATCCACATTAGCTAGTTCACTACATCTTATGACGTCAATGGTGACATTTTACCACTGCCCGGATAATCCTAATGTCACAGAATAAATAAATATATTCTTCGATATGAATTCTATCAGTGTGTGAAGCATGTTCTCCGATTTAGAAGCTAATTCCGGAGAGAATCATTAATAATTTATCACGTCCAGAATAAATTTCACTAAATTTTAATCTGTTTGTCGATAATACATGTAACTTTGAGGCCCATGGGATACAGGCCTTAGTGATTACTCCCGGGATACTCTCAATCAAAATTTGTCAAAGGAATCCTTATTAGTATTGTAGCAGAACTTCCCGGCCTCGTCGGAGCGTAACATACTTCACAAGCAAGTCCACTTTAATTTTTCCAAACCCTGAGCATAAATTTCTGTGGTTTGAGCAAAATCATTTAAACTCAAAGCTACTGACCGTCATTCAAAATTTCATGTAGTGAAGCTGCATAAATTTTTGTGAAAATCTGCCTTCTATTTTGGATCTGTGGCAGAAATGTGCAATAGCAAGCACAGTGTTTTTTTGTGAAATAAAACAAGCGATAATATTTTGGTGTGCACAGAACCATCACTACTACGCCTGATGAAACGATAGCAAAATGATAAATCAGTCTCTAGTTCCACCTAGCGGACAAAATGATTGCGAAGAAGCTTCAGCGTTAGTATTATTCCCAGTTTCCAGTTATTGTCTACCCTCAATAACACAGCAATATAGAATCTGCTGGCAAGGCTCGGGGTCGTACATAAGGTCAACAAATCCCAGATCCCAAAGTTTCCGTAATAAATAGGTCAAATGTACTTCACAGAAAGCGTTGTTATGAAAACAGGGTAAATGTAGAATATCCGACATCATCGGTGTCAGATCATCCATTTTACCGGATCTAAAGAGGTTTATATATAGAAACCTCTATTGCGCTTCTAACACTGTAATTACAACTCCCAATATGTCTAAAATACCAATGAATGTTTTTCAAATGAAATCAAACAATTATTAAATGTAGTAAATGTTGCTAGCGTCACAGGAAAATCGTCTTTTGTTGTGTATACAAACAGAGTGCGCAGGCTAAGCGCGGGACGATCACGTCGCTGTTTGTGGTCACGCGATGAACTAATCACACGGCCGCGAAACGATGGAAAAATCCTGTAGCTAGTAGTGAGATGTCACACATCCTGTCGAGAACTCGGCGATGCAAATACAGAATCGTTATCTACACTACCTGGGGTCCACAGCGTGATTACAGGGTTAAAAAAATGTTGAATTATAATAAAATGGTGCATTTCATGAAGGTTGGTAGATGAACTGAACGAAATCCTTGTACGCTTTTTATCAAATACTAAGTACACTAAATACTTAGTTAGTAGCAAGTATATTAAGCAGGAAGTAGTATAATTTGACCATCCCCCCAAAAAAACCTTGGTAAATCAGCGCTTGGGGGCCCACAGCGTGAAAAAGGTTGGGAAGCCCCGATTTACAGCAATGTTAAATCCAACCAATGTTAAATATAAGGTTTATATATTTTATTTACTGATATATCTTTCGTGCTGAATATTACCACAAAACAAAATGCAAGGCTGCGTTAGAATAGATGAATTAGAAGTATACAAAGTACGCACACGAGGGCGCCAGTGAGTAAACAGTAAAATAAAAATTCACAATAAGAAGACAATAACAGTTATTATTATTAGTTAGGGATTCAAATTGCTCTTCTTCTAAATTTCCACAAAACAGAATAAAAAAAGCTCAACTCGGTTTCAATTGACGGAGGGACAACTTTGGAAGAATTTCCTCATTGAAATAGGATTTTTCTCGAAAAATAATTTAAAAAGTGCATCTAGTCGCGATAGGATGCAAGATGAATGCATTTTTTTCATTATTCCTATATTAGATGTACACAATATAAAACTAATGTGTTACATTGTGTTGAAGTTGACATATGCATTTCAACTATCACAACAATGGTGAATTAACCACAAACACAGCAAAATGGCAACAAACAAAATATCAATTCTTAGAATTCATATCCAAGTTGCCATTTTTCAAGACAAGGAACGGATTATCATAAATTGACTAAACGGCAACTACCTTTATATCAATATCTTCGAAAGGGAGCTTTTGTAAACCCGTAATAAATCAGTAATACATTTTTTGATGAGGAATTACGCATTCAACAAAATCCAATTCTATAATAATGAACGGAAATGTCTATATGACAAATGTAACATGACAACTCTCCACAATTCGCATTGTTTTATATCTTACTCTATTATACAATACGCAGTAGTAAGTGCCTGGAGTGTTTGTCTCAGAAACGTAGATGGCCAAAGGGGATCTCTAGAATGAGAACAAATAGGGAGAAAACTCGAGCGACTTTCAGTCAAAAAATCTTCATATTAGTATTATTAATTGAGCGTAAATATATACTGTACGAAAAATATATTACTGAAATTAGCTATCAAGTTGCATTCAAAAATTCGCTTCGTTTTTTGCACGCTCGCGATAGTGCCGTACCAACTGTTTCGGTATCAGCTTAGTTTTCAAACGACCTTGTTGTGTCAAACGGTATGTGTCGTCACGTCGGTGGTAACATACGGTATTTACTGATGAGAAATCAAACATGATAATACATAAAGTCCATAACTAAAAATTGGATTGGGAAAAGGGCTAGTCGAGAGAAGATGGTGACATGACTGTATACTATATAATTTTGTTTTTAGGGTCAACCAAATGCACCAAAACAGTGTACACTCGTAGAACATAAAAATTTGAAGTTCATGAAAATTGCTCCAGATATAGGCTGCTCCTTGAAAATCAGTTATTCGAATAACTGGTCTCTACTATACAGGTCGGAAGTTGGAGAAATGTATGAAGCATCTTAAGAGAATGCGATGATGTATGAAATATTGCTATTGTTGAAACCAGGAGAAATATGAGGAGAGTGTGTAAAGAAGTGGGAGTAGGATGAGAGCTGCTCGATATGGTTTCCAAAGGAGACGAAATAGTGTCCTGAAGCCGGTTTTCTCATCACTAGTAACGACTATTCGACTGATCTGGGAATAGCAGTAGTTGAATAGAATGATTATGAGTACGTCAAGCCAACCAACCAACAAAAGAGTCAAATACAGTGGATTAAACGTCCAGAAATAGACGTTTCAACATAGTTTCTATAATGTACTGTATTCTCTATTGGATATAAACGTAAGCAAGATCATTTCTCAAGAAAACTAGATTCAATTTTGGAGGATGGGACAAGGACAGCCAATGGCAGTTACATAATACTGCTTTCCCATTTTTTGTAGAAGTGACAGACACCCACAAATTATTATTTTCCAAGATTAAGCTAAATAGTTCAACAAAACCAAGCTAAAAAGACATAAAAGCAAGATAAGTCCAAGCAGGCACTTCAGAGAATTAAATACGAAACAAACAAAAAAGCTAAAATATTTCTGCGGCGGAAAATCAAACATCCAACGCGCGGAGCAGAAATATTAGGAACAAAAATAATATTTGCAGAAGAAATAATGATAATACGAAGAATACATGTCAAAGATGAGGGAAAAAAATTCGTAGGCATTCATATAGAGATATTCCTTCTCCACATTCACTTGGGTTTCCTTGAATGATTTTATCTCAAGTGAATTTTCCATGATTCCAATTTATCCATTGCATTTTAACCTTGATATTTTATCCAAGGGCTTGTGTCAGTAATATATTGGAGGAGATGCAGGCACAAGTTGACATCACATTCCAAACCGGTAGAATATTTCAATTCCAATCCATTGCGTTTCCGCCACCATAGTTTGTAGGTTATTCTCGTTCACCAAGATGATATAGCAACTCACTCTGCCTACCTTTACTTTCCTGTATACCCACCCAGATTCAGTTTTTGTATGCAATCATCAACGGATGGGGCAACTGCCATAAACCCCTCGGGGACAAGGACAATAATATTACAATCGGAAACATAATATTGTCCCTTGTATATGGATGGATGCATTGCATAATTATATCAAAATTGGAACCCGTCAGTGATAACTAGATAACCTGTTAACTGGCTATACTGCTCAACAGAAATTTCTGTTACAATCTATTTGATCTTTGGTCGGTCGACTTTGAAGACGTCAAACTCGTGTTTAATAATGGTTATAGCTTATGGGTGGAGGTGGAGGTGCTCCCTGCGGCACACGCCTCATATCACCTGTGGAAAATAAACAAAAATAAAACACGGCACAAAACATAACAAAAATGATGCAGGACACCGACATTCATGGGTAAGGGGTGGGTTCGTAGATGGAACTTAAGTCCTCTCAAACTTCACTCATTTATTATGCAAACACAGCATTTATGGAATTCCATAATGCCCTTAAAAAGTGCATTCCATTCACTACATTTCCATGCATGCCTTTTTTTTCATGGTGAATTTTAAGGAAAAAAGTTGCTTTTTCAAAACATTTTTTCTTCTGGTCTGGAGGATGGGATTTTCAGTTCTTATCAGATATGAATAGGGAGCCATACACACAGGGAACGTGTGCACAGCAATCGACTAGGTATGACACACCAAAATACATTTAATGATTCACAAATCAGTCACAAGACTAATTGCAAACCATTATCATGCAAAACAAATGGATGACAAACAGTAGTAAAATGCACCAACACAGAAAAGGAAATGTGCAAGTCTAAATCTATACCACTATGAATATGACTACTATTCTTCAATAGAAATTATCTTCTAATGATTGCAATGTAATAATAACTCACTTTTCTTTGGATTTTGGCTCGGATAAGTCTTAGAAGTTGGTCTAAAGATTTCTGGACTTGGAAGATCTGATTTGAATCTGAAACGATTCTCAAAATCATCTGCAAAGGAATAAAAAATGTTGATTGTTGGAAATTTCCATGACAATTCTTTTCTAAGGCAACAACAGTTTAATACCTACAGGAAAGCAATAAAATAGATGAATCGAAATTGAGAAAAATTTGGTATTCTCAATATTACGTAAAAACTTGAGCGAGAATGAAAATTCTGTACAAAAATAGAACCAAGATATAAATTTCCAGTTTTGTATTGCTATACAGAAAGGTATATACCCTCATACTCAAACACACACAGATCTCATATCAGAACGAAGAAAAAACCTTCCCCATCAATACATGAAGGTGTCTTAGTTCATTTAGATCAGGGGTGAGCAATTATTTTCCCCAGTGGGCCACATGAGGACCAAAAAAATATTGTGGAGGGCTGGGCCAATAGCCTGTACTCATTTCTGTATAACATTAATTTTATTTCTTTGTAAAAAGCAGTAAATTGCATTGTTATGACAAGCTGTGACTGGTACGAGTAAATGTTACGACTATTGAACAATGAAAAAGTGAGATTGCCATACAAGAAATGT
>QXVX01011221.1:0-66738 GCA_013436065.1 Halocynthia aurantium
CATCTAACAAAGTTTTCTAGTCTCTCTCCAATACCAGGTAACAAATATCACTACATGGAGAAAATTACCAGAACATGAGCATATTAAGAAACATTATATCAAGATTTGCTAACATAATTTTGAACTTAGGGTTTCGAAAATGGCTCCTAAATGAACTCTCTGAAAAGACGGAAGAAAAATTGAGACAGCAAGACATTTCATCCATTAAGGCTGCAATGAAATACGAAAACACTACTTGTGATGATATAGTTTCATATCTGAAAGACGTTCTGACTACTGGCAGATATACTGATGACCCTAAACTCACTTCATTTCTGAGAGAACCCATGTCACGCCTGTGTGCTTACTACCTTGGGAACGCTAAACGAAGGGGTAGCGCCTTCGATTCTGTTGCTAATTTCCACCTGAAAAACGGTGCAGTTATCTGGAGAATTAATTGGCTGGCTGACACAAGTCCATCAGGCATACGGCAGTCTTTCGGTATGATGGTAAATTACAGGTATTACCTGAATGTAATGAGCTTCAACTCAAGAAATTACATTACAAATAAAGTTATTCCTGTTTCTGAGTCAATCGACCATTTGTTTTATGACGGAGAACAACAGCAGTATCGTTTTATACCCAAAAGTCAACTGTAATTGAAATGAATGCACTACCATCGTTACCTTTACAGCTTCATTTGTTCAACTCCCTGTGAAAATAATTACCTATTTTTTATGGTTCTTCATAATTTTCAATACCTTCTTCTCACAAGCAAATGGCATTAATTGCTTACTGTTGACCAAATCATTCATAAAAAGGTGCATTATGGGCTATTATTTATATCTTTATCCTTGACTAAAAGAGTATTATTTCTAAGTACCACATCATTGGTGAAGAAAAGAAGTAATCTAATTTTTAGTTCTTTATGTAAGCAATAATGGTACGACGTACTATTGGCTCTGGGCCATATTTGGGCTTATTACCATATAATTGCTTACATTTAATCATATCGAATTCGAAGTATCCTACTGCAATTACTGAACTGTGTAATACAAATTTTACGCAAATACCCATGGGCTTTTAAACGGGAAGCGAATAAGTACACGATATAATGTATTTTACATATGTAATGAGATTTTTGCATCTTACAATATAAACAGTTTTTTTATATCATAAATAATTATCAAAAGTATGAATATCTAGCCACATCACAGTGCTCATAAAGTTTGCGAATAAAAAATTAGATCACACATTGGTTCTTTTATCAAGAATAGTTTGAAGATCAGATTTTACCGTAGGAGAAACATTAAGTAAATCCATTGCTGTTGCATCTGCAATAGCCTGTAACACAGCACACACATGATTCAGGGCATTTTCCAGCGTGGAAGGATTAGTTATGTTGACAGATCCTGTCGACAAGTTGCAGGGTGCAACATTTTGCATCAAGTTTTGACAATAGCTGTCAATACTCAAAACAGCCAAGGTCGATGGTTGACTGAGAGCGAGATGAACCTTGCTACGAAAACCTAATATAGATGATTTTAGCATGTCAGTTATCGATGAAACGTTCCTCGAACTGTCTGTGATGGATTTCAGGGCTTCAATGATGGATTGACCTATGGAAATGATACACTGAAGTTCACCATACGCACTGTGGAAAAGCCTCCAGCAGAATGCAATTGTGGCCTGACATCTTTCGTCGTCCAAACGAAATTCTTTCCGGCCGACTGTTGAGTCCAATAACAGCAACGTCGCCAAATGACTCCATTCTTTGTTCTCCCAAGCATCTGTCATTTCGTTTTGTATTTTAGCCTGAACAGTCTCGGTAAGTGTTGTTTCGGGATTTGCGACCGCAGAAATGCCCTTACTGTATTCCACAGCATCGTTCGAACTAAAAAAGACTTGCCGATATGGCGCCAAAGTATCGTGAGGCGTTAGCAAGCCCACCTGATCGTTTCTTTGATCTACATAGTAGAAATGAATAGTCTTGATGACGTGCACATACCTCCAATCAATCGGTACTAAAAAATGCAATACGACAGGATGCCCGGCATTAATGGACGATGCAAATTCGTTTTGGAATCTTGTAGACGAATTGCTGTCATCATGCAACTTTACGCTAGTGTCCGAAAACCTTGCCTCTAGTGCGAGAATCCCTTGGGTCTCCATATTACCTATGTTTATGAGGATGATCTTAGCAAGGGATTGTATTCCATCATGTTCCTGACCTTTTGCTCCTTTAACAAAACAATATTCTTCCAAAGACACAGGCGGTAAATGTGGTGCTATTGAACCGTACAGCAAGATTTCCTTTGTAAGTGCAATGTAGCACCTGAGCTGAAAAGAATTGATGGCAATCGCTTGGGTCCCGCTCCCTGGCAGGGTTGGACTTATCGCTACACTCGATGCGATCGTTTGAGTAAGCCGGAACCCTGCGGAATTCAGGTTCAGCAATGCGACATGCGATCCGAATGCCGAAAGGCCTTGAATAGTGTAGAGTTGATAGTGATTGTCATACAATTTTGGCTTGTGAGATGATAGGTGTCCAAAAAGTATAGAATTTGTTTCCCTGAAGAGCTGAACTTGCAGACTGGATTGGCGCAGTTTCGTAACCAAAGATGGGTACGGGTTGGGTGGTAAATTTTTACGCACCAGTAATAAATCGTCCAAAAATTCTCTCCACACTTGGTCTATGCGGGTGTCTACACTGTACTGAAGCAGAGAGACCCTTGTAGAGATATTCTGTGGTGCTCTGCTATTCAAAGCACACTGAGATACATCCAGAAACCTTTTGTCTACATCCACATAATGAGTGGAGTCAACCCGATGTTTATACATATCCATTCTAGTATCGACATTCAAGTCAAGGCCAAATTCCTTGTTGATGCTTTGATCGATTTGAATTTTTAATCGCTTTATCTTCGGAAAGAATTCCAGTGCGTCTTCGATCAAGCCAATCGACAGAGACTTCAAATAACCGCTCAAAAAACGCAGGGAAGGTAAAGCATTGTTCACTTTATCTTCAGCTGCCAGCCTTTGAATTTCTTCCAGGCAATTGCTAACTCTGTACTTGGCAGCCAAGAGAATGGACGACAGTTCGTGAGAATTCTCGTCAAAAAAATCATACAACCGCTTGGAATAGGTGTAAAACAATTCGTTGAAAATTTGGTTACTCTGCTCATGTGATTGCATGGTTGCCAGAGTGCAGAGCACTTTGTTAATAGGGCGAAGACGTTCCAGTTTTATGCCCCTGCCCTGCATGAGACGAGTTATTTGAATAGCTAACGAATCCTCTGTCTTTGTGGTTGCTGGTTTCATCTGACTTTGAATACGTTCCAGCAAGAAGAGATGGTGGAGTATGTGGATGCCGTCTGATTCAAGCTGCTTTCCTCCTATACTAAGTTGCCATGATTTCTGAACTACATCTGTAACTTGCTTAGCCAAAGGTGTTTTTGCAAATTTGGAATATCGTTTAAATGTGGTTGTGTAAAGTTCCGCTTCGTCCTGACTGAAAAACAATCCTTCATGTATTTCTTGGAAAGACTCCATGGCCAAAAGCAGTGAAGGCTCAGACTGACGACCGTTAGCAAGAATTTGGCTATTGAGTATCATAAGGCTGTATGATTTGACTGCGGGCAACGATTTCTGTTGAGACTGCAGATTTTTTTCTGGATCGAGAAAGGCCAAGTAATCTAACACTATACTCTGCTTGTTTACAGCAGCTGATCCGATAGCTTGCACCAGATCACTTTCTGCCTGAGAAGGTTCTTCTGTTGATAATAAAGGTGTAATTTCCTCACCATACCATTTCCTGGTTTTCCATATTCCCTTTTTTTGGACAGGGACATTCAATGATAAAACGAAATGATCTGCATGGTCGTTAATGTGACGTAAATCACACAGAACAGCTTTGCCAAATGAGACAGAAGCACGTGACACGTCATCGGATTTGACCAAAACAGTAACACGGACACCTAGTTCGAAACACTCGTCTGCTAAAGTACCTGTAAACATGCATGGACCCTGCAACGTTGTCATGGTTGACACGTCCCTTCCACATTTTTCTGAAATCTTTTGTTTGGTAGCGCCAGAACTCACAACAGCATATCTGTATTTCTCAACAGAAACTGGATTGATCGTAAGCAATATATGTTCGAGACCCCAGATGTTAATGTCAGGTAATTTAACACCTGCAAACAGTCCTGTGTTAATGTTAAAAGTCTGGCATTGAGCCATTCTTCTTTGAACCGCCTGAAGGCTTTCTCTCTTCACGTGAAATTTCTCTGCTAATTGTCGAGCCCAGAATACATATGCTGGGTAAGGATTGTAAGGTAACATTTTCCCTTTCAGGAGTTCGGAAGTGAACTTAGTCATGTTGGCGGTAAGGCCGGTATCACGCAGATATTGCCTAACGAGACCTATAGACTGCATTACTTCCTTGTCCTTGAGAGGAACCAAAACGATTCTTTCTCCTACGTCCTCTGTGATTGCAGAAACACTTTCCTGCTGTGGTTTTAGCTCTTCTGGTTGCTTCTTCCCCTTCTTACCCTTATCGATTCTGGGAATATCCAAGGGAAACAAAAGTTTGTATCTACCAGCCATAATAGATATATTCCTATAAGATAAAGTAACAATATTATGACACATGATTGTGTTGTTCAAGAAAGATTTCGGTGTATATATATAACGCTGTACTGTGTTCATTCATTGCCTCCATGATCGGGAATATAAAATACATCTATATTAATAACCCTAAGCCTAAGATATTAGCAAGGTTTATCAGGAAGTCTCTGTAACACATCAGTTACACCAGTCACAACCAAATAAACAGTACTTGAATATCAATATCCAATTCATTGCTAGGTGTATGTACAGTTTTATCAATATACATTTCTACAATAGCGCAACTGTACCTATCAACCCATTCTGGATAACTGAGTGAGATCACATACAATAATAACCGGTAATAATGAATTATTATTCTACATGTCATAATGATCAATAAACCAGTTATATCTGAATTATGAATATTAATTAAATTCAGCACCAGTTACTGCATACTAGATGCGTACATATTTTCAAATGTCTTTGCCACAGTGACCTGAATTCCTACTATTCTAATATTCCATGTCAAATCATTCGTAAGAAGCCGAACCTAACGATCAGTTTATTCTGTATGAACATCATCATAACTTAAAACTCTGGCAGTAGATGTTTGAATTTTCATATGCTTGTAGTCTTTCATAAATGATATAATTGTAAAATACAATTGTTATGCGTTGTGATGTATTTCAACCATATAGATTTATAACTCTGCATCGCATAACATTCTTCCACGACCTTTGATAAAGAACTCAGAAATGCCGAGAGCATGCCAGGCGACCACTTTGCCACTTTGGCAGGTTCTATAATTTTCTCAATAACATCAACGAAAAAATCACGCAGTTCTTTAGTGCGGTACAGACCAGACGCTATACCTGGGATGCTACGACACAGTTGCCTGCAAACCGCGTCGACATCTGTGGCAGAAGTGCAGGACATGTATTCACTCGTATTGGAGAGCAACGCTTTGCATTTCTCAGAGATTTCTTTATCGGACGCGAGGAATTTTATTCCTCTGAGCTCATGCAAAAACTCCCTATCTATGTCCACATCCATGTCTACAGCAGTGGACCCCCCCGCTCCGTAAGTCCAGTTTTCGATCAGCTGTTGAGAGCAAACTATGAAGTCATATAGGCTCAAGTAGTTTAGCCTTCGTTTCGTGCATTCGAATCTATGATTGGCAAGAAAAACGACGGTTGCATAAGCCCATGAAAGATTACGGGGAAGGAGAAATTGTTTTTCAATATTTTCTACCAAGTTTCCACTCATTTCTTCCACGTGTTTAAACACCCTGCGACAATTATCAAACTGTCGCAGACAACTTTTAAGTCGGACAGAGGTTTTCGATGAGACGTCGTCCATGTTCTGATAAGTACTTCGCGATAGCTTTTTGCCAAGCAGTTCACGCAAGACCACGTCGTCGAAACTATAATATCTTGTTATTAGTTCGTTTTGTATTTCTGGGGTTAGCTGGAAAGATAACTGCTGACCGAGAGTTAACGGATTCTTTATATATTTTTCCAGTAAGCCGAGCGTTCGAAACTGGTCCAATACGTCGCTCCTTATAAGATCGCTGGGTGCTTTAGTTCCATCCGCAATGAGAATTTCGATAGCTTCTGAGACCGAAATTTGCTTTAACCATAACTCGTATAGAGAATAGTCTATTATCGTTGAGTTGCCCACAAATATGTCAATGTCTGGCTGGATTTCCATTTTGAGAACTTTTTGAACTAATTTATTATGGGTGTAAATCACGGGTTCCAAACTTTTTAGCTAGCGATTCCTTTTAATTTATCAAAATTTTCCGCGACCCTTCATGTTTGACAGTGATGAACAGTTCAAAATATATATTTTAGATATTTTTTGGAACAGATAAATCTTAACTTCTAGTACTCGACAACAGACAACAAACAAACATTTATTCAGATTAACACTACTGAATTATTACCTGGAGTAAGTACGTGAGCCGCCGGAGTTTCTGGATCAAGTTTATTCATAAGCGTTGATTGTACTTTGCCATCTAGCGGTTAGAATTTTTTACTTCACTTAACGGTTATAAATGATATAACAGTGACATCTAGCGGTTGGAAATTTTTACTTCTCCAAAGTTTATTCATAAGCGTTAAGTGAAGTAAAAATTTCCAACCGCAAGATGGCAAAGTACAATCGACGTTATAAATGAACTTCTATTGGGGCAATCACGCTAAAATTAGCACATCTGAGACGGGGTTCATCAAAATATTGCACGGATGAGAATGAATGCCTGTCTTATACCATTCATGAACCGTAACATTAACTGCTTCCGTTAGGCGCGGGGAATTTAAACGAAATTGAATGTTCACAGAAGGAAACAATGCTATTCGCGGTGAATAACTGTAAATAAAGGCGTAAAATGTTCGCAACAGGAAATTATGCTATTTGCGGTTAAATGACTGTCACCAAAGTGTATGAATAGCGGAGTTGGTAGCTAACGTTCACGCGTGGATATACGGAATCAAGGTCATTTGAAAGGTAAGCAAAGAACAAGATTATGTAGATGTATACAGCAATAATACACAGGGGCTTATGATTGATAAATAAATATCTGAGATATTTCCTATAGTGGAATCTGTACTATATGAACCAGTAATTTAAATACATAAAAATTAGCTAGTTAAATATAAACAGTGAACCAGAGTACAGTATTTGTTTTGTAAACATGTTGGTAATGAATCGTGTTTGATTTCAAGGTATTCAAAACTGAGAGATCAATACGCACTTCTGTAATATCAGTTCCGTCTCTAAGAAGTGTGTGAGATAGTTTTCTATTTGCGATACACGATAAGCGCTGCATAGTATTATAACTATATCGAATCAAACTGGTGTAAAGAGATACAGCAAGATAATGATTTGTTAGCTTTGTCGCCGAGGAGCGAAATATAGAAGTTAGATTTTTTCAAAATTCTTATCTGTCTACTAACGGTTTAAGATATCAACAAACTAAAGAAAAAGGCCAATGGAAATAGAGATGAACTGGGACAAAGCCCTCGCGATTCGTAATGCTCGATCGAGCTGAGGCCGCAGGGCATTTAGAGAAAAAAATTCCATTATCAGTCAAGAGAAGAGTACAGCGCAAATTAAAGACTTGTTGTTATTCTAGGCTCTTAGTCCTTCGGGAATGTTCGTATCTGTAAGCTATTAAACGTAAGAAAGCCACAGGGACATGTAGCTACTGTATACTCTTTTCTTTCGGCATAATCAGGTTGTATATTATTTCTAGTTGAATATTAGGGTTGTCAGCGCAGTTATGATGGAATAACCAAATATTTCATGGAACACCGTCGAAGAATACGCGGTATTCAGACAGTGTACCAGAGTAAACCAGTAGGGCAGTTGAAAGGAGGTAATTTTATTGCATTACGTACCGAGATTTCGACACACGTAAATCAGTACTTCACACAAGTACACCACTTAAACGGCAGTACAATCAAACGTGGACCTTAACTTAAGTTTTCCTTATATGCAAGTTAAAATAATACGGAGTAGGCAGTGGTGTAGTGCTGCCGGAGCGTGCTGGAGCGCCGCTCCACCACATCTACAAGTGAATGATGGGTTAACAGTCAATAGTAGGCTTATTATTTTCTTTTATATTAACGCTTCCTGTCCATTTACGAGACGAACGGTGTGAGACAAAATTGCCAATCGTAGCAACATACCGTTTTGGAGCTCCGGTACCTATAAAATTACCACTCCACCCCGGAGTAGGTATAATTAGGTTGTATATTATTTCTAGCTGAATATTAGGGTTGTCAGCGCAGTTATGATGAAATAACCAAATATTTCATGGAACACCGTCGAAGAATACGGGGCATTCTGATAGTGTACCAGAGTAAACAAGTACAGTAGTTGAAGGAGGTAATTTTATTGCATTACGTACCGAGATTTCGACACACGTAAATCAGTACTTCACACAAGTACACCACTTAAACGGCAGTACAATAAAACGTGGACCTTAACTTTAGTTTTCCTTATATGCAAGTTAAAATAATACGGAGTAACCATATCACACTCCATTCTAAAGCATGTCTTTTCATGAAGATTTTCTGAATAACCTTTGAACCAGACCTAAATGACCTCGTAAATTTTAATTTGCGCTCTTCCGTGCATACCTGACCCTAATGGCATGGTACACTGAAGTATTTATGGTGGAGTATATGTTCTCAATATACAAGTTATTTGTGGTTAATAATAGTTCAGGTCCAACAACCTGGTGGTAAAATATTTTTTTAGATAATGTTTTAATTTCGCTCGCAGTTGATAAGAGTCCATGGAAGTATGCTGCCACTGTTGTTGTATTTATCCAAGACCAACCAACGTATATCAGTTGGCTCGGTACGGAATGCATGGAAATTACCTCAAACGGCACTTTTTAGCAAATCAATAAACTGCTATACTAAACACTTTCTACAATTTCTATTAATTATTTAGGTTTTGAATGTCAGCTTGGATAGTAGCGAAACGCGTTATTTAAAAAACCTATTACAGCAAAACACATTGTAATTTTTGGCAGGCCAAAGCGAGTCATACCGAAACGATTGTGAGTTGGGTTGTTTCGGAAAGTGCTTACTTCATAAAATTAAGCGCTTCTATCGACACAGGAAATTATATGCTAATGCGGAAGAAGAATCGTGATTGTTAAAGAGTTCTGAACCTTTGTTTGAAAAATGACAGAGCGAAAATTTTTTGCAGCAGTGCCACTGTCCCTCACAATTGGGATATTCATCACTATCTACACTGTCGTATACATTAATACCGGGAATCTATTGAAATACCAGAGCTATGTACAAGTTCGCTTCGAAACACAAACTCCCAAATCTTTGCCAGAAGATCGGCAAGAGACACTACAGCGAATATACGCGATGCGCGAAAGCAAATCAATGAAAAGTCGGTTACCCTCAGTGATTGGAATTGGAGTCAAGAAATGCGGTACAGGCGCGCTTATCCATTTCCTTAGCCAACATCCCATGATTCGTCCCTCTCGAGTAATTGAGACCTTCTTTTTCTCGTCTTGGTACCAACGCGGCATGAGCCACTATCTCAGACTTATGCCTGAAGTAACGGACGATGTNGCATAGTTCCAACACTCTTAACAGACCTACCTCGTTTTCTGCATTACCGTTATTTTAGTATTCTGCTTGAGTGCTAATTCTTGAGGTTTGGAAATTACTTTGGGTCGTTGTGTATCCACTATCACCCTGGATGGGAATGGAGAATCAGTGGATGAAACCTAAGCTTGCTTTTTAGATTCACAAATGTGTGTTTATGTACCTGGCACTCCAAATTGTTACGATTCATGGAATGCGCCGAGTTGTCGCATTCGGAGAAGTCGTCTGGAGCGAGGTGCTGTAAAGATATGTCCATCATGCAGTTGCCTGGTGCTTCCTTCTCACAATGGTTTTGGCTTTGCAAATTATGACTCTGACTTCTTATACTCACAGTGGTTTTGTCGCTATCTATAAGTAGAAGTCATTAATTAGATTATGAATCAATGGGAAATATTTTTATCACCATTCTCTACAGCCCTGACGAACTAGTTCATTTGAATTTGTATATATTTACGCTCACCCATTATTTTGTATAGTGGTTCATCGGCCTTTTTCATGATATTTACTTGCTAGTGGCCACTGAGCCTATGCTATACTGATCTTACTGAAAAAAGTGAAAAAAAAAGAAGTTTCAACTCACAATTTCTATGGCTTGTTTCCATTGCACTTAATTTATCAGCATTTCCCAAATACACGCTAGCGGATACGGTAGGATTGCATAGAGGTCTAGTATTTGGCACAATAATAAAGTCTTTCATGTTTTGACATCGCATCAACATATCCCTTTCCTTCAAATCACACTCATCGTTTTGTTTGCCAATGCAGACTGATGTGAGATGACATGTAGAAGGAGGAAGACAAGTGTAATCACTCTCAATCCCTTGCATCCGCATCGGGAAAGAATTAGGAAAGTTGTTGATCTTTCCCAAATTCATTTGATGATGTGGGGTGGAGATCATTGCTTCTGTTTCAGTTTTTTTCATCACATTGACAGGTTTCAAACTGTGAGGCTGTTCACAGTTGTGTATTTTGTCCTATAAATTAAATAAATAAAAAGCCGATTCAATTTTTTTGCTATTACTGCAAGTAAAGTACAATGCATTATAATTAGATATTTTGAATTGTTGGAACCACAGATAAGGAGGGATGATTCTATTTCTACAACTGTTGGATGAAACTTGTCTAGTACTGTATATTTATAAACAAACTATTCTGGACTTGAAGTCCTAAGTACAGTATTCTAAATTCTGTATTGCGCATCAATACATACATGAACACGTCATAATGAACATACTCACAATTTTTTTTTTGTCCTCTGCAGTGCTATTTGAATTTCTGGAGAAACTGTCTTGTTTATGAACACGCGAGAAAAAATCTAGAAAAACACGAATCCATCAGTATATTTTAAAAACTTATAAAAATAAAGTAGTAAATACATCAATGAATTTGAATGACTTGTGGAATAGAAACTGGAGGTAAAAGTATATTCAGACAAGAAATATTTGTGATATATAATAGAATTACTTTCATCCTCATCTCCTTCACTGTGATTAATTTGAGGGTCTTCCACATGGGTCCTAGCATTTTTATTACTTTGCAGATGAATACTGGAGGTTGTGGACGAAAGTGGAGAATCGATGACCATCGTCAAGGGATCTTTCTGAATAGTCTTTTTAGCTTTGCTCTTACAAGGTATGGGAGAGAGCATGGGTGAGGGGCAAAGGGAGAATGGTGGATGGAGAGCTGTATTTGTGTTGCCTATAAAAAAAATACAATTTTTAGACACCGCAATGCAAAAAAATGAACATATGATAGTTCACTGCATTGAATGCAATATAGCATACCAGAAGAATTGATGTGATTCATAGAAGAAGATTGCTTAATGTGAAGAGATTTGTGTTCTATCGGCTCGATTGGGGACAGTGGAGGGCTGTCCATTAGCAACTGCTTTCTGTTATGTCATTATATTTTTATATGTATGATACACTGGCTCTACAATATATTTATCATGGACACATAATTTATACCTGCTGGACTCCAAAGCCGGAGGTGTGTTTGATTCATCTCGTGTTATGGGTAGATCATTCACTACTACTTCAGGTACAGCCTCCAACTGTTCCACAGGAGTTTCTGTGGAGCAACTTGAAACACGAAAAGACATAGACTCATCCTCAACTAGGCTCTCTTCACCAACATCTGTACATAGAAAAAAAAGGAGTCTGACATTCTGAAGTTTATGCTGTCAGGTAATGGATTATGTGCTATTACCAGTACTACATTTACAGTGGTGCATCGTTCTTCTCACGACCTTAGCAAACATACATTAAGATTCACTGAGATTGAATATATATAGTGACAAACCTGTCATAATATTATCGGACTTTGTTTTGACATTATCAATTTGCACTGGGGACAACTGAGGGGAAGGAATCCCATTAAAATCGCCCATTACGAGGTCATCTTCTCCACTGCTGCTGCTGCCTAAAATCATCTTTCTCCTTCTGAGGCCACTCCCACATCTCTGTGAGTACCCAGAGCAGGGTGTTCGATTTTCAAACTTCAGAGCTTCGCAGAGTGGACTTGAGGAAAAATGAGATTGGCACTGAAAACATATCAATCATTATTTAAAATCTTGCTTTCTATTACATGGACTTACTTTAGATAAGTTTGATAGATTTAGATAGATTTGATATCAATTATTTAAACTACGAATAATACATGCTTAGATATTGCATAATGACTTATACGAGTCATAGTTTTAATAGCCAACTTAGTTCAAAGAGGTAGGACATTATATTGAAGTCATGACCACCTGTTTTATAACTGATGACCACTTTTATTTAAATCAATTTTCCACAGGAACAAATGTTTTCGAAGGTCCAAGGCTGATCTCGCACTGGGCATGGATACGGTACAGTACTGTGATTGCCTGACATGCAAGTTTCATGAACATATACCCAAAATTTGGACCTTAACTCATGAACAACATGCAACAACATAAATTACTCACTGTACTGGGAGTTTGAGGTATATTTCTGCACATATTATGGTGGGACGAAGGAGTCCGATTGTTGCTTATGGAGCTGCTGTCGCAAAACACAGGTGGTTCGCCATTTTCCTAGAAAAATAAAGTGCATTGTTGCCTACTCGAGTATATTTCAGCACATATTAAGGCGGGACGAAGTACTTGTGTTGGAAATGTTGTTATTGGATAGAAGAATTTCATCGAAAGGATGTTAAATTGGATGTTTATTAGTTGATCTTGCAGACAAATTTCAGCTATTGGAGCAGAAGAGACTTTGAAACAATAAAATCATACTTATGCCTATACTTTTATATACTTGTACTTATTTTTGATGTGATAAAATACTTCAATCAAAACAGGCAATCAGAGTTACATAAATGTAGAGTTAGCATGTCTGGAATTATAATAGCAAATAGTCAGTACTTCTGTTTTGCAGTCATCATCTTCATTATCATCGTCATGTATCAAAGGACTTGGATCATGTTCATGGTCTTCAGGTAGAAATTTAACGTCTTCTCCGTCAAGAAAAAAGAGTTTACGCCGTAGCGATGAGGTGCTGAGAGCCTTCGTAATTTATTACAAATAAACTTTAAAAAACTTATCATGATGATCATATCATGTTTTCAGAACATACCTCCGATTGAAGTTCCGACTTTTTTGTATTTCCGCCCTCGTTGTATGTGAAATATTGAGCCAGAATTGACTGGAGATCAAATGATGGAGGTAATGTTAGGGCTGTCTGTGTTGAAACTGTAAATAATGTAGAAATTCAGTGTGCAAAATACTAGCAGTAAAAGTATTCCTTAGTTCAACTAGTAATATATCATATTTACAGTCAATCAAACATACATGATGTATGTTAAATATACTTGGGCATATTACTCTTACATTCATGTGTCAGCTAAACAGCTAGTTGTTCTGTTGAATACAGACATGACTTGTGTTACTTGAAACCGACCATAAAACACGAAAACGAAACGGTTTAGATCAACAAACCTCGAAGTTATACAATAATTTCAATTGAAAATCAAAAATGAAAAAACCTTCTACCATCAATATCACACAATTTTTCCTGCATATTGATGAGCAAACACCAAACAGTAATTCAAAACAGCAAATTCATTTACCAGTATTGGATTTTGCAGAGTTCAAATTTGTTTTCGATGCGTTTGGCTTAGATTCCGAATTATGAGCAACGCCAACTTCTGAGTGAGTCGGCATTCTGGAATAGTTATGAAAGCATTAGGATGGTTTTCAGGCTCCCAAACCACATCCACAGCAGTCCAGGTTTGGTCTAAAGTGAACTAAAATCTCAAATTTCAACTTAGAAAAAAGGGGAAAAGCATAATGCTGAGCAAAAAAGTTTGAAAATACTTGGCCAATACTTAGAGTAAAAGTAACCAGCAGCTGGCTTTGGATTGAGCTATCTATCAGTACCGGTAGTTACAATATACTTGCATATAAAAGATCACAATGGCCACTGCAATTACAATCGTCACACAGCCTGAGATAATAGTAAATACACCTGTTGTACTTTCCGGTGGCCAACTTCCTCACTCTTATCTGCGAGACGGAAGAAAGAGAAGATGTAGCTGAAGATGAGGAGCCTCCCGCTCCAGGAGTCCTCGGGTTCGCTTTCTTCTTCATGTGAGCGGGTGAGGGTGATATAAGCGCGAGGTAATGAGGTCTCTCTCCAGACCAAGGGCTTGGCATTTCAATATGACTCGAAAAAAATTCATCAATCGCCATCTGAGCTTTCTTTTCCGTGTCATGGTCGAGACTGATTCATTGAATTGCACGAGAGTAGAGTAGAGATATTATTACATGCAATATAGCTGCTTTTGCAAAGAAAGATACCCAGATATCAGTTTTAGTTTCTCACCGAACAAGATCTTGCTGCTGGTGAAGTAATGAAAGATCGATGTCAGCAGGATTCAAGATAGCAATTTGATCAATATTCCAGAAGCCTGATGGACATTGCTATAGCAAATAAGTAAACACATTTAAAACACCATAGAGTATAAACTGATTATAAAACATTCTAATTCAAAAACTTTAGTGTTCAGAAGATGATAGTAGCCACTTAGTCGAAGCCAAGCCAAGTCACTTAAAAGTCAATGCAACTCAATTGGTTTGAGATTCAATGGTATATATTTTCTCTGGCATACCTTGTCAGTTTCTTGGATTCTGTTGGATGAACTATTAGTGCAGAAGACAGAAGGACTGAAGGATGGTTGTAGCAAGCTATCTATGGTATTGTGGCTTTCAAAAGGATTTGTCACACTGAATTCATTTTTTGTTGAATCCAAACATTCAGTTCTACTGCTGTATGTTGGTGTTTTTGGAGTGAATGACACAGACATGTGAAGCTGATTGTTGCTATCATAGAATGAAGGCTTGTGCTCCATATCCAATGTTCGACAACCTGTCATGAATACTATTCATTAAAAGTAGGTCAATACTCTCACACTTATAGAAAATAAATTTATTTAAATTTTCATTGGCTCTGCTATTGCCATTGACATTACAAAATTCAACGACGATGACGATCTAGAGAGATTCAGCTCACTTCTTCATATCTCCCCTAATTATGTCTGTTTTATATAAAATACCTGGTTCATTGATGTCAAAGTAACGCCCTTGATGCTTCGATTTTGACTTTGGAGTATTTTCATTGGCCAGCTTCTTTTTGGAATACCCAGGTATTTTACTGTTGTAGTTCTCATTAATTATATTTAGGTCCTCATCCATTAGTACCTATGGCTTAACTACTTGCAGATAATAATGCATACTATTCATATTCAAACATTCACCAACAATTCTGCAAAACTTGGTACAATAACGTATCATATATATAATAATAAAAGAATGTAATTTTTAAAAGCTATGTAACTAAATGGTGAATAGCTCAAGCTTCGTAAGTCCCTGATTATCGAAGTCTATTCTAAAAGCATGACCTTTTACAAATGTATGTACCATGTATGTATTACTAAGAATCCAGAACATTGATACTGTATAACGTACAACAATTTGTTACGGCAGGAGCAAAATTAAAAACGAATTTTCCGCGACTTTTATTTATAGAAATTACCGACCCCTGGTGAGCAAACCAAAGAGACATCTTGCGGTAACATATATTTGTGTGTCGCACCACATCATTTGCTCATTCCACCAGGTGCATGAGGCGAAGAAAGTATCCCAGCAACCCCAACAAGTAAGTTCTCCGCTGGTCGTTGTCGGTTCAACTAACAAGAGATTGAAATAAAGGAATATAATGAAGATGTAGAGCTCGTTTGACCCAAAGCTAACCACAAGCACATCGCCAAAATGAGCGAGGTATATCCGCAGATGCACTGCAATAATCGTATATGTGAAGTAAATAAGTGCATATTCACCGTTACATATACAGATAGGCATGCTGTATATTATTTACAATAATTTTTCAATCTATTCCTCAGTTAAAGAAATAAGCAGCTTTTCGTAATCTCCACTTGTATCACCCATTATGTAGCTACTGAGCGGCTTTCCGTACGTGTTCTCAAATTCTTGCTTTATTTCCACCATGTCAATCTGTTGGTGTAAAAAAGATATCGTTGGTTAGATATTTACAGGCACGAAGGATGAATACATTACAACAAGAAGTTAGTATTTATATGGTTCCTCGTGGAGTAATTTTTAGTCAGTATATTCATTACCCTACATTATAAATAATCCCTACTTCCTTTGCCTAGATTCCATAACGACATATACGATACCGAGATATATATACCAAACAAACCAGGGCCTGCTGTAATAGGCTTAAGTTTGTCGAAAGAGGAAAATCGAACCTAACGGATAAACATGAAAAATAAGATTGGATGAACGTTATTTTCTCCCAGATGTTAGTTTATTTTCAATCACGTTTCAACAATTTCCGGCGCTTTGAGTAGTCGATCGTTGAACCCTTTGGATTAATCCGATTTGGTAATCACTTCAGTATAGCCTTGCTATATAGCCTACATCACCGAATTGCATTTTATAGATACCTCGATAGCACATCTACAAACTGGCACGAATTGAAAAATTATTACCTCAGCTCGTGAAACCATCACGCGAATGAGGGTGTTGTCATCAGTACCTACTCCTTTCATAGCCCGATACAAACGTTTCGCGAAGTATGCAGGAGTATACTGGATGATTTCCACAATCGCAAGCAATCCAGCTTCTTTATCGGCACAAAACTCTGATTTAACAGTCGTTAGAAAATTTCGACCAGAAATCTTCACGTGGAATATGAATAGATCAATAAAAAAAAGTATCTGGAATTATATTTGGTATTCGCTGAACGAGTTATTATTCGCTTGAAGAGATATCTTACCGAAGAATATTCATGAAAGGTCGCACGTAGTTGAACGAAACTACGATTGCATAAAATTTCGTTAACGGTGGGTTTATCTTTTCGCCATGATTTGACTCCTACTTTTATCAGTTTTAGGGCGTCTTCTTTCGCAAGATCGACGTCGACAATAGTTGACTCGTCCCTTGAAGCCTGTATGAATTCGGGAAATTAGGCTGTGCAAACGATCTTGAGGGTTCGTGATGAGGAAAATAAGTGTATTTCCATCGAATGAATCTTTTTGTTTGGGGTTTAGGGTGTGTATAGTAGTATACGTTGTGCTAAATATCTAACTCAGTGGAGGTGGAAAGTTAAAACCGTGAACACGATGCTACCTTAGCTAGTTGACCTAGCAAGTTGCTGAACATTCCGTTTGCATCCGAGCTGATAGTATTTTCCAAATCGATATTGTACTTTTGCAAATATTCCTGTTTAATATTTCTTATTTCTTCGTTTTTTCTCGATGCAAGGATTTCAATAAGAGCCTGCCGAATGAAAAAAAAAAATTCAAGTACTGATCGTTAATAACACAACTGTTTATGGTCACCTCTTCATCTGTTCTCATCCCTGATAATGCTTTGTAAAGACAATGAACGTCGAATTCGATTGGAGAATAAAAGAGAAACATCACTGTATGACCAAAATCGCTTCTCAATTCTCTTTTCAAATCGGAAATTAGGTCCTTCAAATAAATAAAATACAGCTGTGGCAATTTTTGATTCTCTATAATTATAGCAAGGGAATATAGCAGTTACCAAGGTCTAGGATATTGTGCTATTTTTTCATCCAAATAGTATATTAAACAATGTCACAAATCTTAGCTTTCAGATTACAAATCTGTACGATGAACTGTAAATGTACCCTTTCAAATGCTTCTTTATATGCCTTTGAGATTCCTTGACGCTGTGCATTACAACGAGAAGACACGATTTCCAGAACCACCTTTGTGTCGCAGACTAAAATGGAAAGTTTTTCTCTAGATTAAATTATCCGCTAGCGGAAACTTGCAATGTTAATTAATTCAAAGCGACAGTTGTCGTCCATCCGTATTAGAGTAACTACAGCACGTTCATTACCCACATTATCGAAATCCAGACAATACCTAAAACTCATAAAGCCTACCGATTCCCTTCATAGCTCTTCGCATAAGTTCAGCATCCTTTTCCTGGTCGAAAGAAGTAGACTGCTTGATGATTCCTTGGAAGTCCGTATAAATAAACCACGACGTCTTCACCACAGATTCACATATGCTTTGTTTGGACATATTTTCCATTACACCTTGATATTGTACTAGTGCAGTAAGATGCTAAAATGCAATAAATTAATAACTGTTAATATGATAAACTGAAGGAAATTTTATTTCCTGTCTATTCTGGGAAAGTAACAATCCCAAATGATGATGATAATTCTTGCCTCACTTTATTTAGTTGTACTTAATTCATATCTTGTCCACCTATCACATCACATCTTACATTACTGAAAGACAGGGGTGGCGACTAACAGCTAACTCACCACTCCGCAAAATAGCACTGTCTGTACCTAAATCGCAGTATATATATTGCCGCTGAATACATGAAAGAATTGAAGCTCTATTAAACCACCTAATCTGATCTTCTTAATACCCAATAATCGTTTGAAAAACACACACACATATTACTCAAATATATGACATAATAGACTGATAAAGATTGTAATGTTCGTCCTTGAGAAAAGGCCAACGAAAATGGCAGTAAATTATTTTCTCTGTTCGCATATAATCCTTCCAAGGCTAGCATCGGAAAACGACATTTGGAAGAATATTGGATATTCATCGATTTTATCTTAATCGCAATGAAAATCATTTTTAAAGCCGCGGGTTATTGCAAATAGATATGTATCATGTCTGTAATCCATACCCGTGCCAGCATCCTCGCTACAATTTTAGTTTTAATTTTCAGAGAGACGAACTCACTAGTTGTAACGACCACGTTATTATTCAATTGAACTCACTTGGCCTAACTGTTGCCGTTTTACCGCACAGTTGGAAGGCTGACCTAGCAAACGCTGTCAGACGGTGACGTGGCCCACGTAACCATACAGTGAATTGGAACAAGGACATTTCGGTCTGCCTTTCCACTAACATAGAAATTTCTGCATACATTTCCAAGCACTGTCAGATATCAGTTTACTCATTTTTTTACTTGGTTATTACACCATTGGTGAATATTTCTGTTTTTGGTTAGATAAAATGCTTTGCAACTATTGTCTTTGATAAGTTACAAGGCAACTCTAAATTTGAACGATTCTGGAAGAAATCGTCATAAATCTGAAATTTTTGAAAATGAACATTACCTCCTATGTCGGCGACTACATAGTATTCCCAAATCCGAAACGTGTTCGTCTCCCAGTTTCGGTTAGGTGATTAGAACATTTATTGGTATAAGCAGAAATCTCCGTATAAATCAACTACCTAATAAAAGACTTTCTCCGCTATTCCGTTCCCAGGGTGCGTGTAATTGATAATTGTGCAGATGCTAGTCATAATCCAATTGAACCCCACTCAGCATTTATTGAAACTAAAGGTGGTTGTGGTACACACCGTTATTTAAAAACATGGAATCAACCTCTACCTAGGCCACTAAAGCCCCTTTTATGAATATAATACACAGGAAAGTACATGTGTGCTGTACTGAACAAACTTTTGCCATTTAATGTTCCTCATATTTATTTACATTTAGGCAAATCAATACAAGAAATAAAAACCAACCGAGCCAGAATCCATTTTGAAGAAAGCAAAGGTAGACCCAAAATTTAGTAATTGGTTTACCATACAATATCTTATATACCACAAAGTAAGGATATAGCGACCTTTTCAGACCTTGTGATGATAAGTTTTGAGGGCTAAAATGCCAATAGCCTATATTGTCATAATACTAGTACGGATCATGTTATGACTAGTGTGAGGTGCCCGACCTTCAACAATTTCCTAATTACTGTATAGTATACACTTCAATCAAGGTAGAGTATACTAAATAGATGTGATATGTAAGTTTCAAAGAATGCTGAGATGAGGCAATAAAACTAATATCGATTTGATAAATAAACTGAATTGTGGTTAAAAGTACTGGCTTGTGGAGGAGTTCAATATGATCAATATCCACATGGCTCATTCATAATTTATCTAACAGCAGCATTATTAAAGTCTCCATAACCTACAGAAACAGATATAACGAGTAATCGCGAGTGTAGATCAAAGGTGATAATACCCCAAAGACCAAAATAACATTACCGTCCCCCAAAAGGAATCGTAAACAGCAACAGAGCGCGAGGCAAGAGTTCAAGTTATCGCCAACACTATGGACAGTTTCAGTTTCAATTGATAAAAAGATTGTGATTTTTTAACCACCATTGTGGTTAAAAAAAAAAATGTTCACTTACTTGAGTCACTTATCCCAATTTCTGAATCATCAAGGCTTAGGTAAAACTATCAACATGCAATTAAAAAGCTTGTCTACCCCTAACCCCATGACTCTCCATTAGCCAAATGCTTTTTTAATGTGTTTGCGAGCATTACAAAGGAACATTACTGAAAAGGTAAGACACAGATTCACCATTGTGTGTTCTCCTTATAGCTTCGGCCAAGATAGGTGAAATATCAATCGTCTGTAATGCAATAACTTCAGATGAGAACCATATTGTAAATTTTTGAGCGTTATTCTAAACAAATTCATACAGTACCTTGATTTTACTAGCTTGCTTCATATGCTCTTCCTGAGGTATAGTATTAGTGACTACAATCGCTTCGAAGGAAGCATTGTTAATGCGAGAGATGGCGGGACCGCTGAAGATCCCGTGTGTTAATATGGCATATACTTTAGTTGCACCTGCGGCAAGCAATCTAAATGAAAATATTGAGGTTTCCTCGATTTTAGGGAATTGAAACTTTCCAATAACAATAATTTAGGAAATCATACATTGCAGTTTTTTTCCTAAAAAAATGTGCAGAGACAATATTGATATACACAGACACTATTCATGCGTATTAGGCCTGCCGAAATTGACTATTGGCCAGTCGCTGCTTGCTATTATATACCTCCAGTACCAATCACTCATCTGCCAAATTTCTAGCATGAGTGACCCCGCTGACTGGAGGACTAGGTTTCAGAATTTACCCTATGGCAAGCGACCAGTGCTAATCATATATTCAATCTACCATACTTTACCCACTATAAAGCGCTCACTCAAATATTCTAATGGTTCCTTACTTGTCAGAAGCATGACAAATTGTTCCACAAGTATCAGTCATGTCATCGACAAGAATAGCAACTCTGTCTTTGACATCTCCAACCAACACCATTCTATCCACTTCATTTGCTTTTTTCCTCTCCTTATGGATGAGCGCAAACTCCACATTCAAGCGGTCGGCAATGGAAGTGACTCTGAACAGTTTTTATTTATATTAGCTCACAATTTAATGACAGCATTAGCAGTTCTCCTCACCTTTTGGCTCCCCCTGCATCCGGAGAGACGACAACTGAATTTTTCCACTCAATGACATTTTCCTTGATCCATTTCAGTACAGCAGGTTCAGCATAGAGATTATCCACAGGAATATCAAAGAAGCCCTGAAGTTAACATTCTCCATATCAATATATTTGAGAAATTTGCCTCAGATCTTACATCAAATTAAATAGGTTCACAAAATTAAATCTCTTACACATAATAATACTGCATATGTTTAATTTCAAATTGAAGATTACAACCTTAAATAATTGTTTGGCTAATATAACAAGTCGATTGGGTTTATTTAGATATTTACTGAGGACTGCTGTAGACTTGGCTGCATTATTGTTTATCCTCTTACAGTTTTAGCTGAATATGCATACATTGCAAAAGGTCAAATCACCTTTTATAGTGCCAAAGTCCAAACTATGATTGCAAGGGTTACTAATATCAAAGTAGCTTTGCCAATTCATAGATCTTTCCTTTACGGCTGCATTTTACATACCTGAATTTGAGAGGCATGCAAATCCATGGTTATGATGTGATCTGCACCGGCAACCGACAACATGTTTGCGACTAGTTTGGCTGATATAGGAGCTCGGCTCTGAAAAAAATACAGTAACACAGCATGAATACAGTAGGTCCTTGCTCAACATCATAGAAAGGTTCTCTGAATGTACTACGATAGGTGAAGTGACGTTAAACAAAGGCAATTTTCCATAAGTTCAATGATATAAACAAGTGACTATGGTTTTTCTAACACAACTACAACTACATACTGTTGGGCAATAAAGTGGGAACTGTTGAACTGTATTACAAATTCTACATCTATGTATATACTGTAATTGACAATTATCTACATAGGTGGAAAGAATCACTAAGTCAAGGAAAGGGATAATTAAATAACCTTGTCTTTTTTATCTTGTCGAGCATACGGAAATAGAGGAATAAGAGCAGTAACTCTCGAAGCTGATGCAATCTTGCATGCGTGAATCATAATTAACAGTTCCATTAGGTTATCATTGATGGCACCACAACCGCTTTGTACGATGTAGACATCTTCACCTCTCACACTTTCTCCAATTTCAACACTAAATAATGATATAGAAATGTGAGAATTATTTCGAAGAAAACATGCTGAGAAACCACCTGCTATTTCTCAAAACCGTGTTAGTTTATATTTACAAACAGTAGATAGCCATGATTTATTGCAATACAAGTAGTAACTGGATCATGATTTGTCATCAGTCCAAGACATGATCCCTGCATGAGATACATGAATAAAAACAACAGTGAGAGAATTAGGAAAAATCAAGAGAGCATGCCATGGTATGTTAAATAAGACACTTTTGTGAATGAATGGCAGTTTTCAATGTTTTAAACTTCATCAACTCTAAAAATAACTGGGTTTTTCGAGGGAACACTCTAAAGTAGTACCCTATTTTGAATCCGGGATTCTGCAGTGTTCAAATATTAGTCCTAATACACGTAACTCATAATATACTAACCAGGTCTCTTGATTACTAAATTTCTTCGTTACCACTTTTCCAACTCGAATACCAAGTCTGTCAGCAATTTTCTGGGCCAAATCAACGTGAGAAGATCCACTGAAAACCTTGATATTAGGCATCCTGTTTTAATCTGGCCCTTTACCACAACAATTACTATAAAGAAAGTTATAATCATTAACTTTAATATGATTTTTTTCGGATTATCGAAGGAACCTAAGGAATGCCAATGACCTTGATGAATATCTAGTCAAACTAATAAAACGTCTGGAGAAGTAAAGTCATGAAACTGTCTCACAGAACTTCCATTCTAGAATGAGCGAATTCTGTGTGGTTGCATAGATGCATGCGAATGATACAGTGTGTGAATTTCACACACAAAGGAATGCAGCAACACGTGCGTGTCCTCACATACTCTGTACTCTAGATTTTCATATACACGGTCGCTCATGGAACGGAACCATTTGACTAGAATTGCGGAGTTAAGTGTAACTGTTTTAAGCATCTGATCCGAATCTAAAAAATTGAAGTTGAAATTGTATCATCCATTTTGTTATCAGTCATTCAATACCTGTGGCTCACATTCAGCCGTAGCCTAGTACTCCAAACTGCTGAGTACTTGAACATTTCACCTAGAATAGTTAATTCACTAGTGACATAATATTATCCCTTCTGTTCTGGATGTCTTACGTCCTACTTACACAACAAAAAGACCTATTTGATTTTTTATAATCAGGAGCATTGCAAATACCTTTGCAGTTGAAAGCACAACAATTATTGTTCTCAAGTCCATACCCTAGGAGGTGCGCTAAGCAATATAACTTTTGGTTGTTTCAGCCTAAACTGCATAAATACTAAACAACCACTTCCAACTATCCTAATTCGGCATGGCACTCAATGTAAGTTAGTAACTATTATCTGAGGGAATAAATAGTACGTCTGTTGTGTAAAAAATGTATACTTCAATTTTGCTCTAAGAAGCGACATGAACCACCAATAATCGCTTTGCAACATGCACTAAATTTAAAGTCCATATAGAAAAATGTAATGTTCATAAAATTGGCAAAAACAGTTAATATTAGTGAGCAAAATCAATAAATAATAATTTACAATCCAGGCCAATTACCTAAAACAAAAAAATCAAACAGTACTTATAGTTTAATTAGTTTTTGAAGCGATTCAAAAACTGTTGCAGAGTATAAACTTTGCCTAAATGTGGAAAGTCATTGCTATCCATGGCAATATAGTCATGAAGATTCATAATAGACTGATTCGTCAATATTGGAGGATAAACAGGAGGAGGAGCAATCCATGAACCGTCTCTGCGCAACATGTGAGAGCTGAAAACACAGGAATTTCAAATTACAAAACAAGGCATTTCTTTGGCTATGCTATGCTTTATTAAATTGGACATGCAAAGTGAGATCTCAAAAAAAACACCTTTTTAAAATTGACTGCAAGCAATATTTCTGTGGAATTAGCCAATCAATCTTACCGGTCAGATGCAAAGTTATCTATGTATTGTTTCGCAGGTACAACTCTTATGCAATGACTGTAGTTCAAATCTCTGAAGCTCTCCTCCGACTGTAAAGCTTCAGTGGCATAGACTTCAAGCGAACAAGGATATGGCAATGTTGTGTCCAGATCAAATACCTGACTGAACAACAATAAATATTACAATCAGGGTGAGATACACAGGTATTGAACGAAGATTCCGAATGTTCAAGAATAAATTTATATATTGCTGGAAAGCACCAACCGTTTATTATCCAGATATAGCACAACATGGTAATCCCAAACCACCAAACCATCTGGCCTATCAGAAGACTTCTGATGCCATATAGGTACAGTTTTTGTTGAATTTGATATGAATAGAACATGGGCATTATGCAGTGTCTCTGTACTTCCTGTCTCTTCTACATTCTTGCAAAGCCACCATACATTCTCCTCGCTGTATAAAATGAGAAAAATCTTCTGCATTCGCAGCCTCATCACAGAAATATCATCGGTTCAACTTCCATATCATTAAATACTCACCAAAAACTTGCTGTGTATACAGCCTCATTTTTGTCAATCAGCACTAGACTCATGATGTTTTACGAATATATGAAATTCAGCTTCTCTCTCATATAACCAACAAGTTCATGACTGTCATTTCCAAACTTTAAGCATTAAGAAAGACTCATTCAAAATAGTTAACTATTAGAAAGATCTAAAATGGAACATTTATTGTGAATTTTTGATTTATATTAATAAAAAGTTCACTGAGAATCCATTCTAGAAAGGTAATCACCAATTCATTCGAAATAGATACTTTCCCGTAGCCCCTCAAGTCAGGGATAACCAAAGTTCCAAAGCAACAACTATCAATCAGGAGCAATTCAGCATTCCTTTAAAATAAGAATGCACTGAATTATACCTGAATGCTGCAGTTTGAGCTGAAATCAGCTTACAGGGAATTCAACTCTTTCAAAAAGCATTTCCTTGCATAAAACTTATTCCAACAAAACTGATTATTCACAGGTTTAGCATTTCATCAACCGATGTTATCTTCTCACGTATTTTACCTTGCGATATCCCTTGTGTTATTTCAAATTGATCTAATGTTTTCCAATCGTCCCAAGTAAGATATCTGATGTTTTTCTCATTTAACAGTACACACAAGTTATTATCTTTGATATCACTGCCAGTTATGTTATTCAAATCATCAACTATAGTAGCCCCAGTGACTAAACTATCATTAAGGGTGTCTGCCAATACTCCTTTGGCACCACTTTTGCACCAGCCGCAGGCATACAAAGATGAAAAGTTATCCACTTTGCCGTGCTTATTCTCTATCCTTCCCTGATTGAATGGCAGTACTACGTCGCTTTCCAAAGGCTTGTTGTCATAACCAAGACATGATATGACAAGGCCGCTGCCAATTGTTTCTGTTCCTTCCGATGAAGTAATAACAGGATTGAATGCATCAGGGCCCGACAAGATATTTTTCCTCAATACAACGCTTGATACTGAATTTATTCCTGTGATTTCAACTGGTGATCTTAACAATTTAATACGGAATTCTTTTTTGGAATTACCAGCTGTAGTTGAAAGATTTCGGCTCAATACATCACTTAAATATTTAACAAGCCTTTGTGTTTTTCTCAGCTTCAAATCTTTTATTTTGAGGGCGTTTTTAACTTCTTCTGTGAATACACTGGGATCTGCAATAATCTCCATATCATCAAGGTCGCATATCTCCGACAGTTCCCTTCTCGTACACGCCATTTGCAACGGACCTCTTCTGCCGATGATATTGACAATTTTAATATTACTTTGTAAGAGTTTATCCATAGTGTAAGATGGTAAATCGGTATCTTCCATGGTAACAGCAGGTTTAAGCAACATTCTTGCGCAGTCAAGGGCAACATTGCCTACTCCGATGATGGTTGCCTCTTCACAAGACAAATCTGGATCCAAGTCGCTCCATTCTGGGACTCCGTTGTACCAGCCGACAAACTGATTCGCTGTAAAGACATTCCCCAACTCCACTCCTGGAATTTTCAGAAGCTTTGTCTTCTGAGCGCCATAACACATCACGACTGCATTGTATCGCTCCATAAGTTGTCCTAGTGAGATGACACAGCCCACTGCGACATTTCCAAAAAATGAAAATCTAGGATTTACAGCTATTTTTTCGTATTTATGAATACAATTTTTCACGTTTTGATGATCGGGAGAAACGCCGTATCGAATTAGTCCATACGGTACAGGGTATTTTTCTACCATGTCAACTCTGACAGTGGCATGATTCTTCAACAAGTACTGAGTAATGCCAAAACCTGCAGGTCCACTGCCAATTATACACACACTAGGTGATGTGCTACTATAACCATGTTTGGTCATAATATTTATAGAACGTATTGTGCATTTCCAGCTGTGCATTCTACAAAGCATCATTTTCAAATGATTTATCTACTTATATTAAACAAGAGACTTGCTTTTCAGATTTTCACAAATAGTCAGTGATTATGGTTGAGATAGCCTTATTCTATTCCTAATATTATTGGCTTATAAAGATTGAAGATGTGAATGTCAGCGTTTAGTGAATTCTTAATGTGTAAGCAGTCGTAACAGCACGCATAGCTTTGAAGTTCCGATTTTCAGTCCTTTCTTGTCACACCTTAACGCTTACCGGACTGGAAGCAAAAGGGCCTCTTAAAAACAATGTTGTGGATCAATTTCCTACATAAACTTAGGTGTTTGTCAAAATTTGTAAATCAAAGCCAGGTGTTTATGTTATCTGAGGGGGTCAAGTTATGGTTCAACGATTTCACTTCATTTATTCGAGAAAGCCATTAATTTTCCACGAACAACAGGACGGAATTATTTATGTTCTTCGAGTATTATGGATAATAAACCATTGCTACTCAAATTTCAGATTACTAAATCATATATCATGCCACAAACTGTATTTTTTATAGTGAAAACAAACGCTCACGTGTTCCCCAATTTGCAATGTCCTGCTCTTTAGCGCTACAAGCGGTATGAACGTTTTTTCCAATATTACTGTTTTCATTATGTTGTGGGTTGATGTTTTTGTTTTTAATGTAATTAAGGGTTAAGGTGAGATGATTTGTTATGTCCTTAAGCCATTGTAAATTCCTGATTTTTGTGTACAGCTATATTAAATTAGAATAGGTGTATGGATCCTAGCTGTAACACAGGCGTGGTGTCTCACGTAGTTGTAGTTGGATTTCATCACAAAAAAGGATGCATCGTGGAATACGCCTACCCGCCCTTGATTGAAGGAAACCCACATAACAGCCCAGCAGTTCCTGAAGAATGGAAACATTTGCCCTTTCTTGCTTTGCCTGATGGAGCGCACAATTTCACTGAAGATACAATATATTTTCACTTGCCACCACGAGAAGGCAACCACACTGGAACTGTTTATTGTATATCCTGTTATAGACAAATAGACGCGAGTTTACTGAAAAAAAAGGACAAAGATGTGACTAGAGGCACAGTCCAGAAAAGCGTTGTGGTCCTAAGTACGCTACCACTGTATGGCCTTTTGCATGCAAAGCTGCAGCTAATTACTCATGCTTATTTTGAAGAGAAAGATTTTTCCCAGAAACATATTTTAAAGGAGCTGTACGACCACATTAATATATCTGTAGCCAGAGTTGACGAATCACATCGGTACATTGGCTTGTCTGCCAGAAACTTGGTACTGAATTTTCAACACAAAATCGTGATGTTGTTTAAGCTCATTCTTTTAGAAAGAAGAGTGCTGTTTTTTACTTCACCCGTTCACAGATTAGTAGGTGCGATAATGGCACTTCTTTCTCTCTTTCCTCGCATGATTGAAATCGGTCTCACTGAATGTACTTCCTCACCGGACACAACAGAAAATCTAAAACAGAAAAACATTGATAATAAAATAAGTAGCAATAACGTATATAGTATATCGGTGACTGATGGCGCAAATAATGAGAATTTCCCAGTGGTAAGTGAATCTGTGAAAACGGTCGATGAGGTAGCTGTCAACAGGGATGAATATGAAGAAGGACAGAACGGATTTGTGCTAAGCTCCTTGAGAACTGAAACAGAGCCCATCATCAATCCTTCGAAAGTTTGGCAGGCAACATCGAGTAAAGCCAAAGATGTTGCTTCATCCATAACAGCTAAATTAGGATCGCTATCTACGTCAATCACATCTGGATATTCAGAGCAAGATTCCAGCAAGCAGACATTGGATATTCCAGCAGATTTAGAAGACGGAGACGATGAAACGTTTATCCTGGAATTCGGCAATGCCAAACTCGAAATGACAGTGGACTCCCCGTCCAAATCGTCCTCGCCACCTTCCTACAGCACTTCGATACATAGTGAAATAATGGCGTCTTCGAATAGCGGCGACGAGAATTACATTGGGTTACGGGAAGAAATTGACTTGAAAACAACATTGGACATTGATGAATTTGGGTTCCCATTGAGTATCTTCACCAAAGGTCATTTGTGTCTTCCCTATGTATCGCTTCAGCAGTACGACCTCTTAGCATCCAATATAAGACAAGGTTTTGTTGCCGGTGCGACCAATGCGTTGTTCAAATCGAGACACCAGATGTCAGACGTGGTCGTTGATGTTGAGAGCAGGGAATTTATCTACCATGATAATGGATTACGAAGACTCCTGCATTTATCGGCCGCTGATTTACGTTTTGCTGAACACCTGGTTTCAAAGGTTTCTGAAATGGGCAACCAGGACGTTTTTCTTGATGCCACCGGATGGGAAGGAGGAGATGAGTGGATTCAGAGTTTATTTGCTGAATACCTTCACGGGATGCTTGCTCTGTCTCAGGAAGTTTGTCCCGATCCAAGGAACATGCACGATTACAATGAAAATTTTATGGCCGCCTGGAAGCAGACCAAGAATTACAAGATTTGGAAAAACGGGAATCACAATGCAATGAATGGACTTGTACATCCTTTTCATGGTCAGTATTCGGTCAGTGACATGAAACTGCGTATCTATCATAACTTGCAAAGCAGTGAGAGAGGTCGTAGATTGGAAGGAACTCTGAGCAACGCGAACCAAGTCGTTTCCAACACAGGGAAATTTGTTGGCAGCGCTTTAGCTAGTGCCAAAACATCGATGAGTTCATGGTTCTCAACTAAGCTGTCAAATAACCAAGACAAAGTTAAGTACGATGCAAAAATGGAAGAGGGTGATGGGAATCATTGATATGAATCCATCTATAACGTTTTACATGTTGTCTAATACAATAACTGTGATATTATTATTATAGTTGTTTTACTTGAATAAGAATAATTAGAGACTGCTATTGCAGTTTGTATTGCTTCAGAATATAATATACCTTTTATTGCACTGTATTTAGTTCCATATTTGTTTTAAGGGAAACCAACTCTTATTTACGAGCTATAACTCTGGTACTGTATTTAGATCAAATAGGATAGGATACATTTTCCGAGGCGGTTTTGGATATATGCAGTCGAAACTGAACCACTGTTACTCGCATCTTACGATTATTCACAACCAAAGATAAACAAACCACAATTGCAAGACAATAAATAATTAAATAAATTGACCTCTACAGCAGTGTTTTGCAAACTGTGTTCTCTCAAATCTCTATCTGAAAAAGTTTTCTAAACGCCATGCTTACGAAGTTACAACTAGATTGCTAAAGCAGATGTGCCACCTCAAAAGTTTACTTTGGGTAACCATAATGGGTTCACATTCATATAGCTACCAATGTTCATATTGTATACAAATACCGGTAATATCAGTTCCCTTTTTGCAGTAGAAAATGAACCACCATGAGCCCATTGACTAGGCTTTATAAGTATAGTACTGTAACAGCATGTTGTATTGAATGTTAATAAGAGTCCGTGATTTATTTAAAACTCAGAAATGCTTTCCTTAAAGTGAACTCAATTTAGATTTAGCATTGATGTTTGATTTCATATCTGAAATACAGCTTGCCATTGTCCTCAACAGCAATTATGGTTGTATACGAATATTTTAGTAATTCATTGATCACTGAGATGTTAGAGACAATTAATGTTATTTATGTGCATTATTTTCCTGTTATTTTGATTTTTACTCGTATGGAAATTTTATCATAGCATATATATAAAGATAAGTGCGCAATAAGGCAATGTACTCGATAGATTTGAAAGCTGTGTTGTCCTTCCAGTTTTCCAAATAAAATTGCCCAATTTGGCCAGTTTTTAATTTTACATATAGCAAGTTTTGTGCTGTTGCTAAAAGACAAAAATAAAATAACAGAATTACCAGTGTCCCAGTAGTTACCACGTCAAAACACGGGAGTTTTATTCAGTGAGAATAGGATCAACATTTAAATTGCTCCACAGTTTTAGTTTTGAGATTCAATACATACAGTGTTTTAACAGCTGAATACTAGTAGATGATCGTTATTTTTGATAAGGAGAAAGTTCACAGACACTACCTTAGTTATTACAGAAATGAAATACAGAATTTTATTTACTGTTCTCACCAGTTTTAATCCGGAAATGGCCTACAACGTAGAATCCGTCAACACAGAATACTGGACACAGCACATCGTAATGACTGCGCCACCTCGTGGAAACTTATTCATGCGAAGAAGTACCGGTTACCTTGGAAACGAAGGGTACAAACAGGAGCAGCCACAGACTGAAGAGCAGACTGAAATAAAGTAAAACATACATCAGTTTTCGTTATTGTTGAGTTGTAAAGACAGAGGCTTTGCTGAAAATGTTTCATTGATTAAGGTGTGATGTAACTGTAAAGTATATAGATAATCATCTTCAGCTCAGCATCATTTCTTGCTGAATCCTGTTTTACATGAAGTACAATAGATTTTCTATCAATTGATAATTCTGTGGAATTGAATGTTTAACTGTTTCACATAGGTAAAGGTCTTCACAGTAGTAGTAGTAAGGCTTTTCTAACTACATAAATCATGGCGAGCTCTGTCCTATCAGAGTTGGACTGGGATGAAGGCATTGTAATGCCGGTTGCCAACAAAGAGAACAAGCAACTGGAAAACGACCTTGCCGAAACACAGAAAGCAATCTCCCTACTCCAGAACGATCTCAATGGCAATGATGACCGTGTACATGCCATGTCCCAGCACTTGCAAAATGTGCGCCAAGAACTGACACATAATTTGGGACTTGTCAGTGCCCATGTGAAAGAGATCGAGACTGAAGATCACATGATTGCGATAGCGCAAAGAGAAGATGGCCGGTTGAAACAAGAAATAAACAGAGTGGAGAAAAATCTAGTTATGATGAGAGATCAGCGCAATATGTTTGAGAACAAAATATTTCTTCAAGGACAACAACTTGAAGAGCTGAAATCACATATGAATTGGGACCAGCAGGCTCTTGAAGCGTGGTTAGAGGAATCGGCACGTCGCGACGAAGATTCAATGACGCTGGGTAAATACTCGCGCCAGGATGAATCGAAATGTAAAGAACTCGGCCTGTTGATCGAGCATCTGACGACGGAAGCGCAACAAAAGAGGAAATATCTCGACACGGAGACAACCGAAACTCTGACGGCGCAGATAGAGCTCGATAAAATTGCTGAAGATTTTCGTAAGGCACACACAGCGCGACAAGACTTGATCCACCAGTGGGAAGTCACGATTGAGCAGATGCAGAGAAGGGACAGGGACATGGACCAGGCAGCCGTACATCTTACCAGAGTCAAAGAAGAAGTTAGGAATCGTGAGCAAGTGATCATCGAAAAGCAGATCTTTTTGGAAAACGAACTGGAGAATAACCAGGATGTGGAAAAGAAAATAGCTGCGCAGGAACGCTTTGCAGCTAAACTGCGAATAACTCATAATGAGAACGAAACTGAAAGAATGCAGTTGCAAGACGAGCTTGACACCCTCAGGTACACTGTGGAAAGGACAGCGACCGACTTGGAAAGTATTAAGACCTCCGTGTCCAACCTGAAAAAAGAAATCATTTCGAAAACCGACAAACTGCAGCAGGCGACACTCACCAGGGAACAGCTGCAAGACAAATTGGCTGCCGCTAACGAAGGTGCGCTGAGTTCTGAGGAACAAGCGGCCGAGGCAGACATATTACTCACAAGAGAGGAAGAAATTTTGAAGACGATGGAGCAGGAACTTCGGTTGATTAGAGAAAGTCACTTTAGGAAAAAGGAAGAACTTTATGCCGCAATGACAGAGGAAAAAACCATCGCTGCCGAAATACAAGGCAGTCGAGCAGCCAGCAGGAATATGACTTCGAGGCTTTATAAGCTTGATCAGCAGTCCGTGAAGCAGCAGGAAATAATTTACAATCAAGATTTCACGATACAGCAGCTAGAACGTCGCATTGCCAGGATGCAGGGTGAAGTCAACACAGAAGAGAAGAAAGAACTAGAAAACCGTATTGAGGAGCTCACTTTCACACTAGAAGAAAAGAATTCCACGCAGACAATTTTAACGCACCAACTGAAGCGTCTGCAGGACGACATACGACGACAGAAACGTGATATGGAGAAAATCGGAGCAGAGAAAGCGGGCTTGACCAACAAAATTGAGGAACTCGAACTGCACAACGAAATATCCCAAAAAGAACAGAAAGTGACGACAAATAAAAAACAAGATCTCATGGTTGAAGATAATATTCTCAAGTTGGAAATAAGACGTCTCGAAGACATGCTGAACGAGAGAGCTGACTCTGTCTTCTCTCTTGAAAAAAGAAACCTACAGTTGAACACAGCCATGAAAGAGCGCAAAAAAGAGATAGGCGTCCACAAGGAAATGTTGTTTAGTCAGCTAAAGGCTGCTGAAGAAGAACGTCAAACTGTTAATGCTGAACTGCACCAAAGGATGGCAAAGATAGATAAGTTAAGAAAGAGGTATGAAATACTAATGGTGTCTATGGCGCCACCAGAAGGAGAAGATGAAAAATCCCAAGCGTATTATGTCATTAAAGCTGCGCAAGACAAGGAGGAATTGCAGAGAGAGGGTGATGAGCTTGATGCAAAAATCCGCAAGGCGGAAAAAGAAATACGTGCATTAGCTAACACCCTGCGACTGATGAATAGCCGTAACGAAACTTATAGAAAGTCTTTCAACAAAGTGACAGAAACAAGTCAAGAGTACGAAATTAAAGCCCAGCTAGATGAGCAGTTAAGGGCTGTCATGGATAAATACAAGTACAAGCGACGCCAGATTAGAGAGCTTCAAGAAGACCTACAAACCATGAGCAGCGCCATGGACACTGCTTTCAGAGATGAGACTGCATACATGGAGATGGTTCAGGAGAGGCAGAATAAAATCACTCAGCTGGGCAAAGAACTCGAAGAACAAAAAGCCAAAATGGACAGAGCTGTTAGACAAATGTCCAAAACTGTCATAGAGGCCCGCAAGGCACGTGGGGTCAAGGGACCCAGCGTTGAAGAGCAAGATATGGATCTAAGAAATACCAGGGATAGAAACCGCAATCTGAGCAAACAAATAGTAAATGTCGTTCAGCAGTTCCCGGAAATGAGCTCAACCGTGGAAATGTGTTTTCATCAAGTGGGTTTGCAAATGCCATCACCCGGGCCAGCATCACGCAGTAGTTCAAAAGCAAGTTCTATACAGTCAAGTGCACGAAGTTCCCCAAGAAGTTCTGCATCTTCTGAAAGGATTGTTACTAGCCCGAAAGCTGTAGATTTGGGTCTCGGTTTGCAAATAACTTCACCTGCAGGATCAAGACCGACTAGCGCAGCAAGCTCAAGAGCTAGCAGTGCTAGATCTGGATATTCATCCAGGTCTAAGAAGTAAGCTATTAGGGAAACCTCGTACTTGACTGTGATTTTCCAACTTTATTATTTCGCTTGTTTCGTATATCTGGACTTCACAAATACAAACTTTTTCAAGCCGTTTATGAATCAAAAGTGTCTTGCCTGATATCGCACCATTTCGATACAGTTTGGAAGTAACTCGATAGCGATATCTTTAGCTTCGTATCTGTCATTGTCAATGCTAAAAAACTGCTGATCTTCGTCCTCCTAGAAAAAAAAGAAAATGAATCGGCTATTACTGAACTATACTTGAAGTGTGTTGAATCTAAGTATATACTTACACTTGAAGATGACAGTTTAAATTTGTTGGCTTTCATGGTATTTGCTACGTTGATAGGTACATGTTTTGCTTTCTGAACCGTAAATGGCCTACAGATAAAAAATATAGAATAAAACAAAGTTGAAATAATTGTAATTCATTTATATTATGGTAACACAGGTAGGTAATAAGGATACCCTTTCGTGATGTAGTCTCTAGGCGAAACACTGTCAGATTCCATCATGATTTCGATTTCAGCTTTTTCTCTTGCTTCAGTTGCATTCAAGTGATTGTTAACAACGGCTACGAATTGCATAGTCGATAAAGAGAGATCGTGCCAAAGTTCGGCTTTCTGTTCAGTTTCTTCCTCATCAGCTTTAGTTTCTAAATTTTCAATTATATTTACTCAAATATCAGTTCTAGAAAATAGACACCAAATAAAGAATGGTTGGATTCAGCTTTAGTTTCTAAACTTCAAAATACTTTGAATTATATTACACACTTGACTAATTAAACATTGCCTATTTGTTTTAGGTTGCATCTGTGGTAGTTATAATACAAATTCTATGTTTCATTTCAAACCTATATTGGCTGAAATGCAATCATCATCACAGAAAACACAGGAGGTTTTCCCATTCACAGCATACCTTATAAGCAGATTAAATCAATATGCAGTTTTAACCTGTTTCTTTTGACGAATTCCTCCATAGCAGTCTTGAGAAGAGGTTAGTTAATATGGATGATAAACTTAGTAAACTGGTTTTAGTTGCTAAGTTGTTTTCCTTGATTACAGGAACATTTTCGGGATCTGTGTACGACAATGTGAGATGTCTCACTTTGTTAGACGGATTTTTCATAGAAGTCATCAGGAACGGAATGTATGGTTGCAGCCACAGGCCAAACAATCTTCCTATGTACCAATATTTATCAATTTTTTCTTGCATGTCGCAATAAGATCCCCATCTTATATCTGACAGAGCATACACAGGCTTGCCGGTCAATGGCTGGTAAAAGAGAAGGAAGAATCAAATGAGTCTGCTTAGGCTAATGTTTACTCGAGTAATGTCGGACTCTGAAGGGACAGCGATATTGCACTAGTAGGTTTACTGCATGGAAGTACGTTTACTGCAGCAGTTAGATATACTGCAATCCATAGCATTTGCTATATATATATATACCTGAATTTTCATTACGTCCACTGGACATGTAGCACCAGTAACAATACTGCTTGCAGCATGGCAGATCCAACTACGTTTGCTATCATATTCCAAATCTCCATAAAGGCGATGGCACATTCTGTTTTTCTTTCCCAGTGGAATAACACCGATAGGTATTTTTTGCAATTTCTGTGTTTAAATCGATAGTAGTACAGAACATGATTAGTGTATTAATATAACAAGCAAATATAAAACAATGTCATAATATTTACATTGTCAGGTCGACGTAAGAGACCAGTTACAACTTCAGTCAGTGTTCCATCGCCACCGGCCACTATAATCATATCAGTATTGTCCACAATAGAAATAAGTTGCTTTGCTTGTCCATCAAATTCAAGCTTAATTAATAAGACACTCAATAAGAATATTATTACATGTATTACAATACATGCGAGTGTTGTAGAATTTTGATTGACTTTTTTAGTGCGAGGAAATTGCTTCTTAAAATACTTCATATGAACATCACATACCCACGAATAAATCTCTTTTCAGAACAGCAAAACTGACTCACCGTAACAAGGTGTACATCTAAGCCTGCCAAATGAAGAATGGGCGCTGCATACTTCTGATAGAAATTGGCCGCTTTACCATCATTTGCTGCTGGATTTAGGAAAACCGTCACACGCTTAAGGCTGCCCAAATGATGGATTGGCATATTTCCATAGTTCTTGGCATGAGCACATTCTGCTCTTAGAAGAATTCCTGCTCTAAAGCATGAGATTGATGAGGTTATTATAATGCAAGTTAGTGTAGAATTCAGAGTTAAGAAACCATTTCAGGTTACTTGTATCTATCTCTTGCCCACAGGAAACAGGAATAACCGATGTTGCTGAAGAAGAAACCTCCAACCAGAGATTTCTTAGGATTTTTCTTGAGAGTCCGAAAGAACCTCACCGCGAACATATTCACGAATTATCACGATATGTTGGTTTCTAATTGAGCTAATATGAAAACAGAATGATCACGTCCTCAAGCAGTCGCTATTGCATCATGATGTATACCCATATTTATATTTTGTTTATATGTCGCTGTTAAAAACAGTATTCTGTGAAACTTTGAAATAAATGATCGAATCATTTGTTCTTCTTAGGTTCACGGTGAATCCATAATATTTATCCACCGCTACGTAATAACTGCAGCATGATGATATCTGTGAGATACAGGAATTTAAATCGCGTAGGTCTAGTAATAATATGGGCTTTCCCCAACTGATGTATCGTTATTTCCGTATTGTTTTCGCGAAGAGGCAATTCCTGTTTGTTTAGTCTCATTTCTCAGCCTCTGTCTATTTTGGAACGTAAGATTATAGTGAACTGGAATGTAACAGGTCCCCGAGTAAAATGACGTCACCTAATAAGCTTCATACCCACACAATATAGCGATTTACCCTAAGAAAAGTCTACAGGGGTTGCAGGTTTAGTTTTAAAGTAGTTTGCCTTCTGGGGTTTTATTGTTAGCGATATACATCAGAGAATAAGATAGATTTTGAATGTGTTTTATGCCTTTAGAGAATGGTAAGCAGCAACATAGTCTGGATTGAATTAACAAATTGGTTGTTAGCAATTAATTACCTTTTCATAAGCCAGCTTCCTGAATACCAAAAAAAAAGCAACCCTTAAAGATAATTTCTCTACATTTTACAATTTATTTTAGTGCTAAACAATAACTATCACTTGCATCAGAAGCAAGATATTTTTGGTCAAAGCAATGGACACAAAAACAGGTGATGACACCACAAAAACAGAAGAAGAACGACCAAGACGTAAGCGAAAGCTCACAAACTATGAGGAAGGACATCTTCATTGGATTGAAGAAACACAAATTCACAAAGCACTTATGAAGTCTCTGAGGGATCAGAAATATAATTCCGAATCTGAAATGTCTAACAGTTTTAATTCCGAAGCAAAGAGTGACATAAACAATAGATCTCCCTTAAAAATGCCAAGACTTTCTGCTTCAGTCTCCAATTCTTCTGGAAATGATGCGCACTCAAATGAAAGAGAATGCAATCAAAGTAATTTGAGAAATGGTAAGTTGGGGACACGCTGCACTTTTCCGAATGGTGAGCAGAAGCAAAGAACTTTGAAGAAGAGAAATAGAGTGTTTCTGAAAGATAAGTATTCCTATACCAAAAAGGAAGATTCAAACGCATGTTGTGTCCAACATGCCACCATGATGCAGCCAAGGAACTTGGACAGTGTGAGCAACAGCAAAATGAAAGACTGTCTTTCAACTGAATGGTCGAATGGAAAACCAAATTCACGCCAGGAAAAAAATGGTTCTTCGTTGTCCAAATCCAAACTGTGTAGTGATGAAGTGGTGGAACCTGGAAATAATTCTCACACTTTAAGATCAATGGCTCAAAGAAAATTTGCGTCCAATGCCGTTCCCTTTCATGTGTCTGAAAAAACAAAGGATAAACAACAGTCAGATGAAATTTCTAAGGAAGTAGACCATGAAAATGTAAAGCTGAAGACTATAGCTCACCAGCCAAATGAAAGCACACTTCCTGAAACCAAAGATTTTTTAACATTCCTGTGCTTCAGAAAAACATCATTGCAAAGCAAACTTATAAATCTGAAAGAGTTTGCAGAAATCCAATAATCAGTGAATTGATATTGTACTCTTGATCTCTTTTCATATGAACATTAGAGAAAAGGGATAATCACAATCAAGGGAAACTCTGGTACAGCTAACTTTTTTTTAAACCTTTATTTTTATTTTTTGGAAATTGGTTACTTCTTTTATACCCCCTTTTCCCCAAAAATTAATTTCATTCTTTACCAGGTGTTGCAGGAATCATGTACATTACAGCAGGTGAAAAAATGAGGTTATTATGGAAATTTCTGTGAACTTTACACACAATCTATGTTCATCTTTTCATCTTACATATTCTTATGCTTCATAGAATCATGTGTAATAGAATTCGTTGTCTATTTTAGGATTGTGACGATTAAATGTTTTCTGTACAATATATATATTGAGTTTTCAATTAACCCCTGGTAGGAAAAACACAAATTACAATTTTGGCTTCCACGAGACAGCTCCCTAGTTATGCGATTATTCGTCTGATGGATCCTTCCACGGTTGCTAAACTCTGTTGAACGGTACAATCTCATCTGGTATTTTCACAAGTGCAAAGGATTTAGGAATACGAAGGAACTACAACTACATTAACTTGCAATAAAATTGGCAAGAAAGTTACATATTTATTAAAAAAAATAGCAAAAAAGAAACGAAAAAAAATAATTTAAATATAGTTTTCCAGACTGGAGAATGACGTAAACGGGGAATATTCCAAAATAATACTGAAGAATGCAAATTTCATGATGCATAAGTTTTATTAACATTATTACTAGAAGCTGCTGCCCGTTCTTGTCGTTCTTTCAGGCAGGTTAAAACTCTTATCATTATTAGTAAGCGCTCTTTCACTTTCGTTTTTGACAGGATTGAAACTTTAATTTTGTTTTCAACTGGTAATACTGCCAGGACCCACCAAGCCCAGTTCGGACCATTGTCGCCCTGCAAAAAGAAATTATTCATATAAATACAAGGCCTTTATTATCTTCTTATTATATATTACTGAACAACGTGGTTCAGTGCCTTCATGAAAATACCAAGGTATGATGAGAATGCAATTACTCTATCTTACTAAATTAACTTAATGAACTCTCGAAAAATACAATCCTCCCAGTTTACCAATCCTACCAAAGTATTTAATTCATAAACAAAATACGTACCAACAAATCATCTTTTTCAGGAAAATCACCATAATGAGTTTCAAATTGGTTCTTGACGTTAGGGAGCAAACCTTCGAACCACTGCTTGGACCTGGTGTACACCTGTAATGCATATATTGTTAGCGTTCCGTGAACATGTGGTGAACGTGTATAGCAAAATACACGTAAAATAACCAGGATATTTACACACCAATGCAGTTAACTTTTGTACGATTACAACGTCGTCTCCTTCAACCGGTTCGTCAATGATGTACGATATTTTTGCGCTGTCGTAACCGTCGCAGGAGCCGTAAGATTCCGTGCGGAATCGCTTCGTTCCGACGCTGTCTACGACTGATCGACCGTCGGGGAAATAGGTTAAGCTTTTTACGTGCAGTAACGTCCCCACTTGGTTGAATCTGTATATGATGAAGTAGAGCGTTGGTTTATTCAATATAAAGTATGGTCTATTGCAGGGCTTCCCAAACTGGAGGTCGCCTGACGAGTTTTAGGGGTCGCATGTGTACACCAATTTAGAGTTTCGAAATAAATCTTTTCAGGGTTAACCTAAATCAATCAACCCAATTGTTTCAGGGAATGTTAGTTATTGTATTACGTCTCATATGTACTAATTTTAGCATGATTGGACCAACATAAATCCATTTATAAGCGTTGGTTATACTTTGCCATCTAGCGGTTGGAAATTTTCACTACACCTAACGCTTATAAATGAACTTCTAATGATCCAATCACGCTAACACACACACAACAATGAATGTACAATTTCATAACGAATCTATACAAATAAGCCTCATATGCACAGCTAACTAATGACTAATATTTCCGTCATTTTTGGCAGCATTGGTATTAATATATATTAATGAGTAACGTACGGTTTATCGTCCGAAGGCGTACATATTCCAAATTCTTTATCGTGGATTTCCATAACTCTCCGTAACATGAGCCGATAGCGAGGTTCGAATATGTGAAGCGGGCACGGAATAGACGGAAATGCTGTAGTACACACGAAAATGGGAGTAGATTGTCTGCAGAAAGTGAGCAGTGAGTTAATATTAACAGCGTGGAATCGACTGTTTACCGTTAATATTCCTAAATTACCTTATTGTTTTGATTTCTTCCTGATGCTGCTTGACTCTTTCGAAATTTGCGATCGGTAAAAATTTCTGTATTATGGAAGAAGTGGAAATATCGATCGCCGGTTTAGATCGCTTTGCGGAACTGCCGTAGGTCGGCTTTATGGTCGTTTTGCATAACGGACAATGATTGCTGTGATCGAGACTCCTAAGAAAAGGTTTGAATAAATAGGAGCACAGAGGGATCGAAGTACTTAACCTTTATACGTATAAACAGAGGAAATAATTCAACCTTACCTTTTGATGCATTCGCTACAAAATACATGTCCACACGTGGTACAGGTTGGTTCGTAAAAGAGACGCATACACAAACTGCATTCTAAATCTTCAACTTCGATCAACGATTCGTCAACGACCCGGCATCGATCAGGTTTAATAAACCTAGACACTGTAGAAAAATAACAAAAATAGAGTGAATTTCTTCGATAATAGAACACTTCGATAATAGACATGAACTTTTATTGATATATTTGCATCATAGGTAGTAAAAATTACTGAACGTTACAAAACAATAGCAAATAAATATCCTGTACTTACTTTCTTCTTCCTGGGCAATGTTAGACATCAAGTAGAAATCGTTGACCATATTCGATTCCAAATCGGTAATTAGACTGTCTAGAACGTTTTCTAAATTGGAGAAATTCAAGATAAGCTAACAAAAAAAAACAGATAACAGTCAACGAGCAGAAATACTTCACAAACCTGTAAGAACGGATCTGCAGTCACTCTCCGACTCTTCTGTATTCTGGTTGGTGACCTTAAAACACGTCAAGTAATTAGTCCATAAACTAGCGGAGTTTATGAAAACGCATCAGTCGGTGGAAATCGTCGATATTTTCTTATATAAGTTGTGAAATTCGATGTTGCAATCGAACACATTTCGATGATTAAATATTTATGCTTGCAATATAAAATTCCACGATCCGTGTCAACTACGTAGCGCGATGTTCATACTGATACTGTATTAGGAATTGTTCCAATCGAATATAAGCACACTTCCTATACGAGGAATGTAAATATTGAAGAAGGACGAATACAAGATACAATATAAAGCGTTCATCATACAACGCTTAATCGCTATATTGATCGAGTTTTCCGTTTAGGTTTAAATAATTAGTAGCGAAAAGTTCATGATTTTAGATTTGAATCCCGGTGAATAGTTACATTTATATATTTGAAACTACATTGGCTAATGCTTACTTCTTTCAGTATATCCTTTTCTGTATTTTTTTCTTCGCGAGTACATTTGTGTATGTAACTGTTCGAAGAATCATTTCGGCTCGTTCTACTGTCTTCAGAATAATCGCTCTTTGATCTCTTTCGTAAGGCGTCGGAACTGAGTGATGATAATTCAGATACGTTATATGGTAGTGATTGCGACGATGAGGCGTGGCTGGTTGACGAGGAGCACGGGTAGTAAGAATGTGATTCATCAACTAGGTCGGTGATCATTTTTCGCTTTTTATTCGACGAGGAGGCGGATGGGTTCACAATAGCATCTTGCAGGATGTCTGTGACAATCTGTTGAATATTGGAAAATATGGTTAGTGTTGTCATCGTCTGAAAATTTTTATTTGCAAAGCTGTGTATTACAACTTTAGTTTCTATTAGATCACCTTTTTTACTTGCGACAGAGCCGAACAGTTCTTCGGGTCCAACGCAAGGCAAAACAGAAAATTGAGCAGGGCGTCTTTTTCCAAACTTCTGCTCAGTAAGATTTCCCCTTTCACAAGATAGGACTGAAAAAATACAACCAGTAAGTATACGATACTCTGGATCGAAAATACATGAGAATTCGGCGGTTATACGCGCATTAAAAAAACACCTAAAAGTTAATGAAGTGGAAACTATATCTAAATGTTAATAATTAGATTCATGTTCAGGGATTATTGACTACTAAAAATTGTGCCAAGTCGGAGCTGTATTCAACATTTCAAACGATCACCTGTACTATAGTTGAGTTAAGAAATTACATGACAGCAGCTTTAAAAACGGTTAACCATCCGTAGCGAGCAACCACAACAGAGAAAAAGTTATGTAACAGACCAGTTATGCAACAGAGAAAAATCGCGTTTCGTAACAAGGTCTGATCAACTATCAGCTTTGCGAGGTCCTCGGGTTTTGCGTTCCAAATTGGGATACTTCTGAATAGATGTCAGTTGCATATTCTCGGATTTATTTATTTATTAATCTTCTTTTGTAATATTATTGTGGCCTTATTTTCCAATAATTTATATTTTAAAGCTGCAGGAGGCGAATCGAACGAACAGATGCGAATTAAACTAGGACCTTCGCCCTTTTTATTTCTTGTATGGCGTAATAACTTTTCAACACTTTTGAAAACCAGAATTCTTTGTCCAACGACAATTAATCACGCCCAAGTATATTTGAACAAAATATATTGCAAACCTTAGTAATTACTCCACAATGGCTAGAATATTATTCCAAGAAGTTAATGACATCCTTGAATTTGAAGAGTACAAATTAAAATTGTTACATAAGGATGCATTATTTGAAATATCATTATAAAAAGTGTTCTAGCAGAAATGTGCACAATTCAAGTATCTCTTCATGTAAGCACATTCCTCTATGTATATTATAGACAAGAGTCTTCAGGCACAAGTGCATTATTTTACCACTAACATACTTGGGAAAATGGCCTTGAATTTGTGTCAACTATAACGGTTATATAACATTTGGGTTGTTATGCAACTGACTTAGCCTGAGGCTAAATAGACAACTAGGTAGAGAAAATTCATCGCTCTGAAATTAGTCAAAAATAAAAATTACATAACAGTTCGAACTGCTAGTGGTTTAGCCTGTGGCGATTCTGTTCGACGTACAGACGTGCAAAACGGATTGTGTCGATAAGCACGAAATGTCATACTCCTGACGAAATTAATCTTCAGATACACATTCTTTGTAAAATACGTTTTTTACAAAGTGTTGGTGAAGTTGATATGACCTATGACATTTTGTCGAATGATATTGGCAATAGGCTATCAACAGCAGAAGAACTTATTAAAATCAAGCTGCAGTATGCAAAAAGCGTCCATTTTTTCAATAGTAATAATAAGAAGCACAAACAAACAATTCACATGTCGGTAGTGAAAATAAGCGGAAGTGAATAAAAAATTGATATAAAAAATATGTTTTATAAATATATGACTATCTATTAATATAACAAAATAGCAATTGAATACCTCTGGCCACATTCTTGCAAGAGTAATAGAACGAATTGCATCTTCCATTGCCAAATCGAGATTTCCACAGGCAATATACGCCTTGGCTCGGTTGTGACTGGCCATATGGCTGTATGGGGCTACAGAAAAAAAATTGCAGTCAACCCCAAGAAATCCAAAAAAATTATCTATGCACTCACCATATTCCAGCGCTTCTGAATATTTCAAAATAGCATCCACAAACATACTTCTTCTGGAAAGTTCATCGCCTTCTACGACAATAGAGCGTCCTATGTACTCTGTTGAGTGCCACTTTTGAAGTATTGATAAAAGGTTAACGTTGACACTGCAAAATGACATGTAAAATTAGTGTACAATTAAGGCAATAAATAATTATAATAAAATAAGTTACACAAAATAAATAATTACATACTATATAAGAAAACATACTTATTTAAAAATTCTTTCGGATGATTCAATTTGCAAATTTTACAGAGCGAAGGGTTTCTCTCTGCTATGCATTTTTTGCAGAATGAATGTCCGCATGGCATTGTTACCGGTTCATACAAAAGCTCAAAGCAATTCATACAAGTGAATTCACTGTCTGTTAGCGTGGAGTCATCTGAAGAATTGTAAAAGAACATTAATGAGATGTTTGCATCTTCATAAACAGCATAGAAAGAAATCTTTGTAAATATTTACCTGAACAATCCAAATTTTTAAACTTCATTGCCACACGATTCACCAGTATGTCAACCAACATATCCACTGAAGAAGAATCAACTTTTCCACTGCTCCCACACTGAAATCAAGATTGATATATCACTACATGAACAACGCATCGCTATGACTTCCCTGTCAATATAAATGCTAACCTGCTTTGCAGTTTCACACAATATTTTGTATGTATTTGCAGACAGTATCTTTAGTAAGGTTGAAACTGAAGCAGACTTCTTCCCAGCATCGAGTTCTGATTTTGATGATATTTTTTTCCCAGGAGTGCTCAGCGTGTCAGAAGTTAAAGATTCATTAAAACACAGCGCTTTTGGATTCAGGCAATCTTTATCCAAACCCACACCATTCGATAAAAGCCCAAAATTACGATCTGACATGACTAGAAAGCGCACAGCGCTTAAGTATTGCTGTAATCCTTCACGACTGAAAAAAACAGTAATCATATAGGTTACATAACAGTTAGTTCAGACTGGTGATTCTCAACCTTTTCACTCAACGACACCTAGGACCATCTTTAAGCCTCTTATATATTATACTTGGGGGATTAACTAAATTGTAAAACCATAATCAAATAATAGAATAAAATTACAGTCAACTACATTTTCAAAATCATAAATCATTTTCAAATTGCCCCTTCTCCCCTTCCCACTGCCTATCCTTTTATGGATACAGCTTAGGTATTAATCAATCCTTTGATTGAATAGCAGACTAGCTTGAATTGAAAAAATAGATGCTGATGTATGTCGCTTGCTTAATATGATAATAAAGTTACTGTAGTTCTGAAGGATAGGATGGAAAATTTACAGTGAAGTACAATATTCCAAGCACAATTAGTGTACACTTATTTTAAGCACGGTTTTGAACTTTTATAAGAAACAAAATTCGCTTAACAATCCGCTATAAACTGCCTGACCGACTGTACAAATTACCCCTGAACATATCCTTAACTGAATGAGAGAACTTTAAAGTTTTTAAATTACATAACAGGTTCTCTCGTATCTGTTACATCACTTGTCCTAAAATCATTAGAGCGTATACAAATATTACATAACAAAAAAATTCCTGTCGTAGCATAATATAATCAACTCAGCCGTATTTCGATATTGCTTGACCATTGACAGTATTTTGCACGTCGTCGGAATGGCGTACGATAATAAAATCAATGTAATCGATAGATTGCATAACCGAATCCGTGAGTGTTGAAGTAGCTGAATCGTAAAAGTTGCGTAACACACATAACTCATGGAAAACACCGGAGTGCTGAACTTTAAATACCCCGCTCGGTAATTTCTTCAAAGTATCGTATCATAAACTCTTGCGAAGCGATACATCACTTCCTCGATTTATGAGTGAGTTCCGTCCCTAAAACCCGCTCGTATATCGAAAATTCGTTACCGCATACGGTTTTTCACTTCCAAGTGTCCGATTATCCATAAAATAATTCCGAGCTGTTTTCTGCGAGATTTTCGATCCACGCACAATGCGCAGGCGCCTAACGAAGCCAAGAAAAGGCATATTAATAAATAACGGAGATTATAAATAACCTTGCTACATATCGAGCGTACACTTCCAGTGAAAATGAAGCACTTCGGAAAGGCCTACCGTACACAGCACTATATATAGTCAGTTTTTGTAAGCCTTACGTAAGCTGTGAAATCACAAGCTAATTATTATGAAACAGCGGGTCGATTTATGGCGGAGATTATGTAACCAACCTCACGGTTATCTAACCAAATCTTTCGTAGAGCTACTCGATACTAAAATTGTGCTGCAATGATCCAGAATTCAGTCTGTTCCCATATCAAATTGGTGTAGTATGACCACTATTATAATAACACTTACTTCCCATGCTATTCCTACATACATCATGTGATTTACGGCAAATAATATGTGCGCTACATGCTTATACAGTGGTACCACGTACTCCGCGACAGCGGCTATACAGTGTATATCGATTTACTTGAGAGAAATCCAAACTTTAAAATCAGTTTCTCAGTAACGAAATTTCAGGCGAAACAAATTAGCCAAAATGCCACTTTTACACCATTCGACAAAACGTCCCCGTTATTTACTGACACCTCTTATTATATGAAACATCTCAAAATCCTGTAAATAAATTTAAAATTAAAGGGAACAAAAATTCGCTGATTTTCTACTCAAAAATGTACTTACCGTCCATTGGACCGAATGAAATAGCGATAACCACTTTCCAGGTAGACGCCAGTACATTTTTGGATTTTGAACTACAGTACATTGTAGTACTTGTACAGTACAACTGCTCGAAATTAGGGTATAAGTTTGACAGCATTAATGTAAACCAAACACAAAAACCGCCGTCGTTTTATAAAACTAATGCTACACAATAAAATAACTGAAAAAATGAACATATATGAAACTACTATAGACAACAGAACAATAATTAACCATATCAATAATTAAATAATACAGTATATCACTTAAGAACAGTATTTTTCATGGAATACTGAAAATTTCCTCATACTGGACTATCACCTTACTGTGAGTTTGGGAAACATATCACTTTTTAGAATTGGATCATCTTAAATACAACACAAAGTTGGTAAAGCAGGAAAACATAGTACAGTACACATATACATAGATTAAGATATGTAGAAGAAAGAGAACCTGGAAGAACTGAAATAAGTTACAAAATCACTGAATGTCTGACAATCAGGGCCAGCCTCAGCACTATGCAATGTATATTATACAAATGGCAGGCAGTTTACACCTTGATGCTTTATAGAAACTGCACACAAATCACAGTAAGGTTCTTCTGGTTGTTTTGCTTTTCTTATCACGGGAACTAGACCCAGTTTCTGATGCCGGAGCAATAACCGAAAGAGACTGCAAAGACTGTTGAATCTGACTATTGACTTCCATTAGTCTCTCGCACATGCCACGTGCAACGTCATCACGCCCCAGAACAGCATAGCAGCAATCTTTAATAAGGAACAATGTGAAATCTAGATAACTATGACTATAAATATCTCTCATCATATGTAACAAGTACAATATGGTTAGTGCAGTTAAAGTATGAAATGTTTTATCACATAAACTACCTTTTGCATGCATTGGTAACAGTATTGCAATAATACAAAGATTTACTTACCAGCTTCATTTATTGACCGCAAATGATTGAAATATACTTTCGTTAAATGATCAGTAACGGGATCTTCTTTCACACCAAATATTTCCGGAGGCCAAATGTCTCTACATGAGCACAGCATATTTATTGTACCAATGCTTTAATACAGGAATATTGCCAGGAATTAAATGAAAACAACATTCCTACCTCAAAATGATCAACTGATCGATCGCAAACTTGAATCTCCCTTCAACAATGCTGCATACTAAGGAATTCTTGGCTTCATTCTGTGACATCGACTTCATTTCAGCCAGATAATCCTGACCGATTTCATTGCTCTGTTTGTTCTGTTCTCTGCACTCCGTTTCCACAGAAAGCAGTTTCTTATGTACGGGACTGATTTCATCTGTTATGTTTTTATTCTGAAAACTTCCCGTCACCAACTGGATAAGTTTACTGAAACTTTTGAGAAGTAAGAGGAGTTGGAAATGCAATTTGTAAAGAAGTCGGCACAACTCGAGTTGCTGAAAAGTGAAAAATAAAATTGGAAAAAATGAGTGATCAGATATTGTCAGATATCGTAATTTATCAAATACATTATTTATTGTATACCTAACTTATACATAACTTATTATCAATATAGATAATGAACAGATTTCACTGTATTTCATGTACACTGTATGTTAAATAGCATCATGCACACATGCACAGCTGAATGGTTTGATCTTAGATCTACAACAAGATATCTGTGAATTCTTAAAACATTATTTTTCAAGAACATTATTAACATATGTATAAAATCCAATGGTGCATTACAGTCATCCTAACTATACATTAGAAAATGCATTATTTCATACTTACTAAGTACTCATCCTAGGAAGCAAGAAAAGAAAGGTATATTATTGCTAAATTTGGTAATGCATGCTCAATCAAATGCAAAATTATATAAATTAGATCTTTAAGGACTGATAGAAATTATACATAGCAAAGATTGCATCTCTCTCTAAAGAAAAGTGGTCATTCGTGAATAGAAAGTTACCTCCCAGCTGCAATAACAAAGATATCACATGCTTTGATTGTATTGAATATTGTACTGCTATGCTAAACATATGAGTCATCAGAGTTCAGCTATAAGCTTTTACTATCCAGTCAAAGATTCAATTTAACGTTCCATTAGGCTAGTTTACAAAAATATCTGGGATGTGTGAAACTGTGTTTTATGATGCTCCAAGACTCTGATGAAATTCTAACCACTTCTTGATGGTAAATGAATTGCAAACAATAGTGTGTACATGGAATAGGAAGGTTCCTATCAAATCACTTTTCAATAGAGAGAGAAAGAGGTCTGATGTAGTTTGATACATACACATTTCAGTAATGCAGGGTAAGTGTAAACGGGCTCAGTAGTGAAAGCATAGCTATAGGATGCAGATGGCAGTCCAATGCTATCAGCAGATTGGCTTCTCTGTGAATATATGCAAATTAAATTATATCATTATTATATTACAAGGAACGATCAGTAACTGTTCTGCAAAATTACAAAATACTAAAAGTATGAAACTCCCAATAAAAGTGACTATGTTTATGAGAGATTTAAGGCTATGAAAAGGTTTCTCACCTTAATAGTTACGAATTAATACCGGCTATCGCCACATACAAGTAAAGCATGCGTTGCAAAAAGTAGAAAGTCTTTAACTAAGTGTTATTTTCACACAGGAAGGTACAAAGGTAGATTGCACTGTGGTTAACTACACCAGGAATTGCGTAAGATTCGGTCACAGGGCACATATAGCCTGATGAAGAATTATATAACTTGCAATGAAAGGAATGTCACACCTTTGTGATCAAGTATTTGTTCAACTTTTATAATCACCAGTATCTTACTATATTTGAAAATAATAGTTTCCCTTAGTCAAATTCCATGTCCTATATTTGGCCTAATTTACAGAATATGCAGTCCAATGCAAGTGCAAACAAGCATTATGTGCAATTACATTAGTGAGGATCGTAAAGATACTTGAAAAGAGAAGATCGCAAGTAGCCAGTGACTGGCAAAGCTACAGAATTGTTTCTAGAGTTAGGACCAGATGGACATTCGAAGGATTAAGATAGGAATTACCTGGTAAACTATTTTTAACCTAAATAATTAACTTCAAAAAGAGACATAACTCTCGCTATATCGATCAAACCTTCTGTCCAATAGTTTCGTGATCTTCGTGCGAGGAAGAGTTTTGGTGAGCGTATTCAGGAAATCTACGCTTCATCTTCAATTCCTTCACCATTTCCAAGCACTGCAGAGTGTTTTTTTTCTTTGTGTTGTACGACTCCAAATGTTCCTATAGTGAAAATAGAACAAACACAAGGATAAGTTTGAGAATAAGAGGTAGAATTTATTTCTAATTGAAAGAATTATATTTATAAATTATAGCTATATTTTCATATGATTAGATACCTGCAGTTCTAAGACTCCAAATTTCAGTTGTTCAAGAACAGGATTGATGGTACCCTCAGTGGTAAGGCAGAGTGGGCATTGGATTTGCGTAGGCAACTGCTCAACCATAGAGCGTGATGAAATGTAGATAAGAAAAACGAGCGGAAGAAATCAAATGAACAGCATAACCAAAATTGCTTACAACCAAACTATAATGCAGAGCATATTTCCGGAGGTAATGTAATGACAGGTAATTTGGGTGACTAAATTTCAAAACTAAAGAATTACAAATGACTGTTATCAATTTAAAATTCGTAAGCTAGAGAGTGAATTAATTATATATGGAACAGTTGTTACACCATGTCATATTGCCTTTATATAATGTTCAAAGAGTTGCGCAACAGTGCAGTTTATCATTAGCACACTATATCACACACTTTCCTGTTTGATCACTTTCAACTAAATTCACTTCAGTATAGCTCTTGATTTATATAATTTAATAGTATTAAGTACATGGTCTGCTAATTTACACAATATAAACTAATTAGGTAAAAGGATATTGAAATGTCCAGCTATGTTGGACAGCTGGCTGCCAAGATGCTTGCATCCTTCCTTGCTCAGCTGGCTGAAATCTACACATAAAACTTGGTAGAGCAGAGGAAAGAGATCGAAAGTATTCCCGACAGTCGTGCCAGCGCTCTCTGTGGCGACCGAATCGATGAAGTGCTGCCAACTAAAGTAAATGAGGGAAATAAAACTTTGTGATAGAAAAAAAATCTTAAATATTGTCATTTTCTTTGTCAGTTATCATTAAAGGAAGTGGAAAGGATTGAGTCTAAATTACTAGCAAAAATATTACCACAATATGAGATCTTTTGACCTTGTGATGAACTAACGACCCTAATGTAGAATACAAACTATCATTACCATACAATAACTAGCAGTTTGTTTCCATTTCTGACATATAAATAAGTAATTCAAACAATATGTGAGTTACTCAGATAGGGAAAAAGGGAATGCTTGGGTACACAGTTAACAACCCTAGTTATATACCATATACATACCGTGATTCCAAATCTGGAGGCAGTGGTGATGGAGCTTTCCATGGAGGTGGAGTTGTAAGTATATCAGTTATTGTAAAAGGAGGACTCGACATTTCGGTGTTGCCCTCTTTTTTCTGAGCAGTGAAGGCCGTATGCGCAGTTGCTAAAGGTGGATGCCTGAAACTGAATCATCATATTTATAAACATCATATGTCTGCTCACATTAAAAAAAAAACGGAAAAAAAACAATGCTTACATTGATGAAGATCTCAGTGCCGAAGAGTTGCTTTTATCTTTTGAGCGAGGAGAGGAATGGGAAAACCAATATTCAGACGCAGCTGCAAATTTATTAAAATCATTTTACCGAGGTGATATCGAGGGTTTGATCGTCAATAAATATAATTTATATGTACCAGGCTCTTGCAGTGAACTTCAAAGGAACAATACATACAGGCAATATGATTATGATAGATTGAATTTGGACATGGAAAACTATCTTTTCACAATGCTGTGTACAGTATTCAGTATTGTCAATAGTAATGTGGAACCAACAAACATTTGGATACCAGGAACCTCCTGGTAAGCAGAGGAGCTTCTGTATTTCATCTCTACTAAGGGTCTATTGCAATTAATATGCTTACCATGCCTCAGCGGTACTGAACTTGCTATTCTTGAGTACGTTGCAGGTTCACTGTTAGTTGGAGAAGTCTAGATAGAAAATCACTTTATCTCAATCCTTTTTTTACTTACTTAGCATTTTGTGAAATTAAATATCCATGAGAATCTTACAGCGGAAATAAGATCATCCACTGGAGGCGGTGCGACGATAGGGATATCGACCGGCTCCGAATTGATGCTTGACAAGGGAGGTGGTGGTGTATGGGGGATATCGGTGTACATCTTCCTGAAATCTGCATGCTTTCCTACTGGGGGATCTGAAGAGTAAATAATTCAATGTAATAGGATATACTTAATTGGTCACACTTTTTTTCAGATACGTTAACAGATGCTGTACATCTGGTAACACTTGCCTTCAACATCCTCGGACAGATCATTGGACGATGATTTCTGTGGGCTGCGATCAACCTCAGAGTCGCTTGTATCACAGGATTGCTGAGAGGAAACAAAGCGGTTCTTTGCAGTACTGCTGGTAATCCTTTGTGAATGACCTGTTTATATATTTTTTTAAACTTGTATTAGTCACATTATTTCTACCGTAAGTGGATTCAAAACATGGATTGAGACCTAAAGACACCAACTGGTCCATGACGACAGGTACCGTAACATTTAAAACACTAATGGGTTGAATTCCAAATAGTATATTTATAGTCTAATATTTGAAAATGGTATCAAATGGTACCATCTGCGCTGCCTAAGGATTTGCAAAATACTTAAATAATCTACACGGCAATATCTTTGCACGAATTTTCAAGGCAAAGTTCAATGTGCATAAGCTTCTATAATATTAATAATATTCATTACAAGGTATACAAAATTTCAAATTCCTAGTTCTAGTGATTGAATGTAGATGCTTACTCTTTAGCATTTCAGATGGAATAGGAGAAATTGTGCTTCGACATAGACCAGCGGTGACAACGGTATTATGAGACTGAGCCCTGGGAAGTTGGGAGGAAGTTGTTCCAAAGCTTTCCGTGGACGAACTGGGTCCCAGATGCTTCAAAGATTTGTAAGTCTATGAAAAGAATATTGAGCCATCAGAATTTATTAACTTCTGTACAATGAGCGATGGAACCAATAACAAATACCGTTTCACTCGTGGTCGCAACGGAATGTCGCTTCACCAGCATGTTAGTCCTTCCTGTAACTGTCAGATTACCATTCGTTCTGGCAATGCTTGACAACTCATCACCGTCATCGTCAGCCATATTACCGTTATTATTTCCATCGATGGAAATCACAGAAGAACCAGTTGAAATCGAAGAGTCGTCCGACTCCAAATATTTTTCTGGGACAGCTGCAAAAAGTGGTAGAACTTTTAATGTAAATCATATAAGATATAACAAAAATTTATCCAGTTTCAATTTACCCATAACTTATCAGAAAGAAAGCCTTTCTAAAAAAATACGTTATACCAATTTTTGTCATTTATTCGGGTACCCTTTGTAAAATGGCTGTATAATCTAAGGCTAACAAATACCAAGGCAGGTTAGTTGCCTCAATGTAATAGGAGCAATCATACCAGTTTCATTCTCGATTTCATCATCTTCATCTTCCTCTTCGATGATGGTACTCTGATCAAGATCTTGACTGGTATCATGATGCTGGAAATTTATAATTACATAACATGGCTAAACAAGCAGTTATTCATGGTTTCAAGAGCCGAATTTAAATGCTAGACACAGTATTTTAAATATGATGTTAACAGAGTTCCTTCCACCTTATTGTAATGAAAGTATATTATTATATGTTATTACAGATTGAACCTCTTTAATTAGGCAACTCCCAAGTATTTTGGTGATACAATATTGCTGATTTCTAATATCCAGCTCAATTTTAATGGATTTTTGAATAATAGTGGAAGATCTATAACCGCTGTGATCAGCCACTAATGATCAGCTCCGATGCAATTCAAATTAATCAACAGTGAATTACCGGTGTGAGGTTATACGTGTCTGGATCATCTTCCGTAGTTCCCACTTCTGCATCTTTCGACGAGGTCTGATTTTGAATCAATGCAAAACCATCCTGGAAAAGGAATGAAAAATTAAATGAGGAATTGAATAACAATATAAATAATGACTATTGTTTTGATCATGCTTAAGTGAAATAAGCATAAGGATAGACATTACTTTTCGATGAAATGTAATTAAAATAATACAACATGTGCTGCCGTGCTCTATATGTTTGTGCAGAGCAATGACATGCATGTTAAAATGTTTCCAACAATTCTTCATCATGCACTCGACTATTATCTCATAAACCGAGTTTATATTCCGAATGCAAACCAAATTTTGCATATAGAGAACACTTTACAACACATACATGGCCCTAGGCCATTCAACCAGTAAAATATATCAAAATTTGAAATTACATAACATTTGACTGCGTTATCTGCTTCATCACTTATACTGTTATGTAACCATATCCTTGATGTACAGTTATACAACAGAGAATTTAGAATTCACCAACGGAATTTAAAAGGTGCCAAATATAAACTATGCATAATTCTTTAAAAATAAGCTATCTGAAGTACTTGTTGAAATATAAAGTCTAAAATATGATATGAAAATCTGGATTTGAAAAGGAATTCTAAAATGATTCCAGAATACCTATCTGTTCTGTGTTTTACATGCCTACCATGATGAGAGAAGCTTGTGGTGGTATGATGAAAAATATTTTGATTCTCATTATTTCGACAAATTAAGCAGCAAAATTGAACACAGTAACAATCTTACTCTGTACTTCATTGATATGATGTAAGACCACCTAACATCTGTGACAACATAGTACACCATTAACAAAAACCATACAAAACATCAAAGTTTTCCACACTCAATAAATGTAACATGTATGGTTCCTGCAAACGGAAGTAAACTTGTACCTGTATGTCCTGCGAGAGCATTAGACGGAAATTCAAATGGTTACGAATGTTTTATTACTTAGCCAAAGTATATGATAATATATGTACCTCATTGTCTTCCAGTTCATCAAGAAAATCAAAATTTCTCAGCACACAGATATCATCCACTCGACCTTTGTCTTCTTCGTCTTCGCTATTTTCACTTTGCTCGTCATCACCTAGAGAGGTTAGGGAAAATTTTAGAATGTGAATGGTATACACTTGGTATTCAATGCTTTTTGAACCTAGAGATTGAATATAATTCAAGAAGAGCCTGGAACAATTATACTATACAATCACCTTGCTCGAAAGCATTATCCTCATTCAAACTGTCATTATCAGAGTGTGGAGAAGTGGGTGAAAATCCATCGGTCAAATGAGAACGATTGGACTGTAGTGTCAGAGTTATATCGTTCTGAAATGGAATAATGAACAATATACAGCGATCGATAAAGCACTTTGTAGGAAAGGGCTATCAACATACCTGTGTCGGAAGATGTTGGCCACATATCGGTAACACGGATAGAATTTTTTCGTGGGTTCGTCTCTGGGACAAATGTGGGCGTTTCCATCCCATCGTGGGGGGAGACGTCATGCTCATATGATGTGACAAGGATGTTGTAAGACCACGTTTTCCATGCTGTGCACCTGCTAGATTTGGTATTAGGAAGCAGGTGTATTACATATAGAGTGCAAAGTTATTTCAAAATACATTGGAACTTAAATGTTAATGTGATCATAATATAGCAAGCTGTATATAGGAATTGAATACTAAATAAATTTACCATCTACACTTTTTCCAATTACAGGCGTGCCTGTGATGTCAAACTCGAAAGCGAGTGTTCGTCCGGGTAACTCAATACGATCCAAGTCCCCACCTGAAATGAAAACTTTGCATTACACAAACTATAGTTACAATTAGGCAAAGAAGGATCTAAGATAGATGCTTACTGAGGCTACTGCTTGAAACAAATCCAGCATTAGAAGGTGAGGTTATTTCTGAGCAGCGTGATACTGCTAACTTAAGGACATTGAGCGCCTCTTTCCAATGCTTCACCTATAAAAATTACATAAATATTTCATGATATTCAAATATCATTCATTTACAATGATATTAAATTCTTTACATTACTGATATATTTTGATACACTTCTTAATACATCTTGGCCCAGTTTTACATCTCCAGGTGAAGATTTCGTTAATAAAATGTCAGAAAGAGACAGCAAACTGTGGATAATTTGTAGACATGGCTGATGACAAGAAGCAGGACCTGAAAAACAATAATTTGAATTCCAATACAATGTTAAAATGTTTGAAAATCAATTTCTATTTTCCTAGGAAAAATAGACACCCAGAAAAGCAATGATCAACGGGAACCTGTGAACGATCCCAGGTGAAAATTACAAACAATACCTTTTTCAAGCAGATCAACAAGGAAGTTCAATTGCTGACGAATAGCATACGGAAAAGTCTCATGGATATATTTGCAAACAACGTTGACCCAGGTCAAACACTGTTTACCATATGTACGATTGCTGTACAGACTCATGACATGAGCAAGCGACTGTTGAAAAAACAAAATTGACAGAGAAATAATTAAAATGAATTAGAACAAAAAATTCTCAATGAAAACACAGAAAGTTTTTTATTCACACACTCAATTTGTTTTGGATTTTGTAGCACAGAAAAGACAAAGTCACAAAAAAGTATCCCGACTTCAAGCCTTGAAATTATGATACAAGAACAATTGTTCAGCTGTTATTTATTCCAGATTCAGACATTCATTCAATTCGTTTCAAACAGCTTCAGTGCAATTGTATTTAATTATAAATCACCTGCAGTTTCTTCTTGTCTTTATAGTCGTCGACACAAACTTGCGTGATGTTTTGAGCACATTCGCAACAAGCTTGATCAGGCTCTCCGAAATTATTCACGAGATGGGGAAGAAGAGCGATAACCATCATAGAAAATCCCCCACCTGCATGATCAAAACTCAAAAATAACTCATCTATGCAATGATGTTTAACTCATTAGATAACCTACCTTCTTCCTGATCACCAAAAACAAGAGAGAGATTGGAAACAGTTATGAGAGACGAAAGAAGTCTAAACGATGCCTCTAGTGTTAAGGCAGATGTAAGACCTTTGAGCAGGAGATGTTGGATGCCACAAAACTTATTCCACTTGATTTGGCACAGATATCTAATAAATAGGAATCATCAACAGTTACAATTAATCTGAATGATAAACGTGAAAGTTTGTCTGTTTGCTTGTCTTGGAACAACCTCACCAAATTTTTACAAAATTTGTCATAGAAAACCAAAAGTATTCCAGGATAGTGTATGAAAATATTATACCCTTAACAATATATATATATATACCATACAAAGTAGTAGTACAATTTACAAAGTATCAAGTACCTTTCAATGCGAAATCTTCCATCTTTACATTGAAGAGGCAGATGGTGTAAAATACTTTCAATGAGTTGAACAGCAAGCAGAAATTCATGTTCATAGTCGGATTCAAGAAGGGAAATTCCAAGCCAAAACATCTACAATGAAAATATATAAGTAATAAAACATACAAATCCCTATAAAATATCTGCTATACATAATAATATTTGTTTCCCTCTTCCCTATTTATTAATAGCAGACAGGGCATAGATAATTGCGAAATTGAAAATAGCAACAGTAAGTAATTGAATGACAATCTATACCTGTGCAAGCATGTTCTTCCACTCTTCCGTTGAATTGACAGGCTGTGCAGAACTTCCGTGGCCAGAACTGTCAGAGACCCGTATCGTCTTTTGATGTGAACAAATAGTGTCAGCACTCTGAGTTTTATGTATCGTAGCTGGGACAGGAGAAGAATGCACGATCCGGGGTTGATAAGCCTCACCCGAATCTTTTCTCAATGTTACCGGGGATTTAACTGCAAAATATAAATGTCCTTGATATGTGGAAATGGAAAAAGAGAAAAAAATCATCAATGGGAAAAATTCTAAAGGAAATAATAACTTTCGAAGAAATTTGGGAATCCAAGGTTCAGAAAAAAGGTTGAACCTCAATAATCTCCCAAGCTTGGGACTTAAAGGCCAATTTATTAGCTCAAATTTCGAAGCTTGATAAAAATGTATGCTCACCAGGGTTATCAGGCTCTTTATCAGAAACAGACTGCTGCGGATGTCCCACAGGAGGTGATTTTGGAAGAGGAGGAGAGCATGGCAAGGCCCTGACTGACGATCCGGGAGAGGGAGGTGATGCAGGATACGAATTTATATTATTCCTGGAAGGAGGAGGCGACTGAGAGGCTTCATGAATCATCTTTTGCGTCAATGTGACAGACCCGGATCTTTTATGAGCATGTCCCATTCTGCCCGACGCAGCAGGAGAGTTACGAGGTCCATCACCAGGGGGCGAGGAAAGTGGAGAGACAGGTGGTGTGGTTTGCTGCTGAACTGGTTCTGTGGTAACAGCAGTGATGGGCTTTGTCAAATTCGGCAGAACGGCTAATGCTGGTGCGTTTTTGACGACCTGAGTAGTTGGAAGAGCAATTGAGGTAGGTGGTGGTTCGTTAGCGCCGGCGCTTAATCTCCAGCTGAGATCAGGAGTGAAACTACGAGATCGTTGTTGTCTGAAACGAGAGTAGGAAAGACAATCCTAAATAGTTCATCAAACAGAAATTTCTAGATTTTCCATACTTTACGTACCTTATATCATCCTTGTCTCTTTCAGGTGATGGCGGAGTGTCACAGGCATGCAAAAATGTGCTCAAAAGTTCAATCGTGTGACCTTGAGATTCGGCATCGTTGCCCTCGGAGATACAAAGAACTAGGCATTGAACAAGGTCAGACAAAAGTGCTGGAGGCAGAGGAAGTTCCAATGCTCTGAATATCTAAAGATATGATCGTATTTGAATTGCATTCAGTTTTCATGTTACCGAATTTATTTGGTGACGTAGTTTACCTGTAGAGCTCTGTTAGCATGATGCTTGTTAGGGAGAGAAATAACAAATCGGAGTGCTTCGTAACCCAATCGCTCCTTTATGTTAAAACTGGGAAGCTGTGAAAAAAGTGATTACAGAAGTGAGTATACCGAAGATGTAAAATACACTGTGTCTGTCATTCAACCAGTAGTCTCAGTAGCCTAGCAGGGACATGTCTACTGTACTATATGTTGAACACTTACATAGCCAGAGCCAGATTTACTACTCCTCAGAAAACGGTGTGTTCCTGCTAATGTATCTAATACAATATGAATTTGGATAAAATTCGCACTGCTATACAGCATTCAAATTTGAAAGGGTACATGTGATCAATTACAAAATTACATCAAATGAATTTAAAATGGAAGAAAGTTCAATTCAACATTATAACTGCATTCTCACTCATAAGATTTGACATTACCTCGGTATCGAGTAACTTTACGGTCTTCTGCACAAATGTGATCAGCTTTTCTGTGCTCTTTATTGATGTATTCTTACTAGTTACATCTTCATGATCCCAAGGCTGTTCTTTGCTATGTATAAAAACATATGTAAACATAAAATATTGTGAACAATTTTCATAAGATAGCTTTAGTTACAATTTTCAGATCATTGTACCAGTAATAATTACAATCTTAGATAGTGCCATGCAAGATCCTGCATACCTATTGATCAGTCGATGAACGAGTGTGTTGACAGAATCTTCCGAGTCACTGGTTGAATTATCTTCTGAGATTTGGCCGATCGGTGAATGGTGGCCGGACGATGATGAGATAGGATCGGTCACCGAATGAGTGATGGAGCCTGTAAAATATATGTACCATGCATGAATGAATGCAAGAATATACATGGATGAATGTACCATACTGTTCAAACATGATTGAAGGGACCGGATGAATTTTTAGCTTCTGTGTTCACTAGATGACCCAGGTGCATGGACACCCTCCCAACCTATTGGTTGGTTTTAATAGGGTTGGGAGGAGAGATTCAGTGGTGGCAAGCTAGTCTCCTGATACAGAGGTATGAATCTCGATAATAGCCACCTCTGTGTCGAGCAAGACACATTCACTTGGCTCATCCAGCTGTATAAATAGGCAACCGACAATCATCTTGGTAACATTTATTGAGGTTATAGTGAACTCTTGGGTCTATCATCAGCATCATGTCAGTAACTGTAGCAATACCAGCCTCATAAAGATTCCTAAATACTATCTAGTGAAGATTATTTTGGAAGGTTCACTAAATGAAGATACTCAGTAGATAAGAAGGTATAACTTCAAATTTGAAGCCGTAAGTAACCTTAGCTACCTTTCATAGACGATGGAGAAGATATCCCCGAGTCACCGGGAAATGATAGTCCTCCGATGCTTAATGGTGTAGCAGCTTCAGAACTCATCTCTACAAATGGGAATACAAACCGAGTAAGTATGCCATTCAAGATAGCATGGTATTAAGTAGTGAGCTATATCATAAGTGAGACTACTATGGTTACAAACCTGATGGATCTCGTATCAATGAGGAAAGAGGTTGCGATACTAATGAATGTCCTGAGGAATCAACACTTGAAGAGATAACACTGCAACCAACCTGAGAAATAATACCTTAATGAATATCAACCGGGAAAATAACATAGTGCAACTGCTGGTCAATACTAGTAATGAAATGTATATTATCTATTATCAATGTAATAATTCCTTTCATCTTTCGAAAAATAAGAAATACCTGTGTTGGATTAACATGCGGACACAGCTTCATGATGATGTTAGCGAGCAAGCGTTGACAATGTATAGGCACTTCAGGCACCTGTACCTGGTCGAAATTGAGCACTAACGATAGGAACACCACAGGGAGATGAGCCTGAAAAAAAACATTATTAAGAACCACTAAAGAATTGAATAAGTAAATCATTTTTAATAATCAGACCAAAGTCAAAAGAAATAAAAATTTATGAAACTTAGGAATATCACGTCAACAAAAAGGTGAAGTACATAAATTCAAACAGTGGAAGAACCTTTTAAGTAAGCTGTTTAGATCAAATCAAATATTATATATTTGACGTTAATACGAACCTTCCAGTCTATGTTGATTCCGGGTTGCAACACAAGCTCGGAAAGTAATATGCATGCGACATTGGACCTGTTTAAAAAAAAGTGCTGCTATAAATATGTATGTCTCAAGATTACTTTGTTAGAATTGTTTAACTCACAATTAATATGGAATAAGAATATTTTATCAACAAACAAAATAGGAATATCCATAATATAATTTCACACCTGAGAATGCCAACTATGTCTTCAATTCCCTTTTCAGAAATGTAGTTGTATAGGGGCAGATAAATTTCTTTGGAAGGCATTGGAAGTGGATGCGATTGCATGCTTTCTTCGACAGAGGTTCTCCACTAGTTTTAAAATAAAATATAGAGTGTCTAGCATTTGCCTCTTTACATCAAATAATGTGGTGAAGGCCATATCATGTTTAGCTGCAAGTCCATATACTCTTTTTAAGTGAATACTAATATCGGATTGCAGATTTTTATGTCTGGTAATGAACATACAACGATGAATACCTTGATGAATGCCTTAACTTGATCGAAGCTATCAACTCTTTTTTCCAAGTCATCTGGAATCACATCACTACCTATTTTCTCCCGAGAATTGAGTTTGTTCGGCCTCACCGGCTCGTTCTTCTCATTGGGTGAGCTAAAGTCAAGAACATTTGATTATCCAGAACAGATTTACAAAAAAACTTTACTATTATTAAACTATAACGACCGTACAGCTTAAATGTTGTGTAGAAATAATGATAAAATAAGCAAAAACTAAACATAAAGCAAAAATGAAAAAGACATTTGACAACAATCATAGTTATCAATGCTGGACCACAGGCAATTGATAAATAAATCAAGAGGATACACCAATCAGAAAATTTACAATTTAACAGAAAAAATGCTTGAAAATTGGCTTTGGTTTGCTTGCAGTCTCAGTACAAGGAGACAGACTATAACTGATATAAAGGAAAGCTGCACTTGGAATGAGTGAGAGGGTTTTTAAACATCAAATTCATAATCATAATATTGTGATTTAATTCATACACTGGGAGGCAATAGAAAATTCAATCACTTAGTTTGACTGGGTTTTAAATTACAAATTTGCATCTCTTTTCTATTTCGACTTCTAAGTCTTGTTGAGGATCAAATATTAAACGATAATAAAGTAAAATTTTCATATTAAAACAATTTGACAACCAGTTTCAGTACAAGCTAGCAAAACCAATTTCTAAAGCATTCACGGATGCAGGGATAGAGAATAGAAAGCAAACAAACCTAAATGTTAAATCCTTGGACGAAGCATACTTTGGATTTAATTTTGACGAAGGACTGGACAAGGGTTCGTGATGGCTGTTGCGAAATTTGCCACGAGAAGGGTAAAGGGAAACTTTAAAGGACGAATCATCGGAAGATTTATTTTCGTTTGTGGTATTCAAGGAAAACATGGATGAAGACAAAATAGAAGGCATGCTGGATATATTGCTGCTCGAGCGCTTACGGCTGTTGTTTTTGCTGCGGAGCAAACGCAGAGGGGAAGTGGAGGATTTACTGCTAATAGAAAAATCGTCATCGGTTTCACCAGCAGCGTGAAGCTGCTGAAGGGAAAGGTGGTGGGGCTGGTTACGTGCGGCTGAGGATAGGCCGGCACGTTGGGCGGAGGGAATATATTTCGGTAAAGACGACCGAATGGGCACCAAGGAAGGAGTCTGATTCGACTTGATTCGAGGAGACAAAGGTGGATGAATGTGATTTTTAACAGAGGATGAGGTTGTTGACAACACAACAGGCATGTCAGATGAAAAACATGTGGAATTGGCATGCAGCGCGGTCAGGTTATGCTGATACCGATCTGACTGTGTCCCGGGTGCCGACGCAGACGACATTCTCAAGTTCTCTCGCTTCGACATGGCACCGATGTTGTGTGCGGAACTCGCTCGCTTGGTGGTGGTCGGCGAAGTGGCAGTGCTGGTGTCTGAATAGCTTGTTTCGTTGCACGAACCAGAGTTTGCACTAACTATTTTATAATAAGGTGCGTTTGGCGATGATTCGCATAGTGTCCACACTGGTTCTGCAATCTAAATTCACATTTATTTGAAAAAAACAAATATTATAAAAAATTGGTGTAGACTGGACTAGACAAATGCAGACAGTTGATTTTTTTTAGTGCATGGACATGTACCTGACATTCTTTAATGAGGAACTTAATAACTTTGGAAGATTTAGCTCGTGCAAGGTAGGAAATAACAAGCCTGGTGGATTTCATCAACTCTTCGGTAGAGTGAACAGATAGAAGAGCCAGCAAAAACTCAAGACAAGATGACAAGTTTCTTGACCAAGTGTCACACAATGTCACCCAACATTTTTCTATTTCTGTGTTTAGTTTCATATGATACTGAAAAAGATAATTACAAGTATATCATATGATTGTGAAATAAATAAATATAAAAATCAAACGTAAATGTTACCAGTATAAAACACAAGCTAAACCCTTGGTATGCTTTATATCAGAGGATTATTCATACAACTGATTTATTTTGCACTTACACATGTCGTGATGTACATCAAGTTATTGAGGACATTCAGAGTTGCCTCTTCCGAGCCCCATCCTTCACTGGGAAGCCAAGGGTGATTCTGGGAAATTGAATTCCGGACGTTGTTTGTGAGGTCGTGTGCCTGATGATGAATGTCTGAATATGTGTTATTGGAACTTGATGCAAGCGGAATCAATTCGACATTCTGAAGCCAGGGTAAAATGAACTGCAACATTTGCCTCTGCCCGACATCACTAGCGGTCGGGAACCGAACAAAAAGCTCTGCAATAAAAAAAAAATGTAGTATGTCAAACGGGCTGGTAAAGTTAAAGATTGTTAAAAGATGTTTACCAGCTAGAAAGGACAGAGTAAATTCAGGATGAGACCGTGCTAGCTCTTCTGAGAGTTTAACCTGTACCAGTTCGAAACATAGGAAGGATTTAACAACAATGTCATTACCATTTTGATTAACCTATTCAATCTCTAATTGAAAAGTAAGATAGCTGTTACTTGTGATAACGAATACAGAGGTGCAGAATGGCCACCGAATTTTGAATGAGATCCGAGAATTTTTCTCGGATTTTTATAAGTCGTGCTGTTCCTCTTCATGGTGTCAGTCAGGTTCTCATTAACGTCAGCAGTGGGAAAATATCTGGAATTAAAATCGCATCAACTTCAAATCTTTCACAATATTTATCTCATTGTCCAAAAAATGTGGACTATACTGTAAAGGTTAGGTTGAACTTAATTTTTTTGAAGTTAACATTACGTACCTTGACAGCAGTATAACAAGTAAGTGTTCTGCTGTTTGAGAAATCAGATGATCGTGGTCACCAATCTTGTAGAGCGTGAGGAAGAGCATAGAAATGCAATCAGAGTTATATTGACTGGAAAAGAAAGGAACGTCAAAATAATTTCCAGTACTCAAATTGACGACTTACTTTTAGAACTATTGATTACACAAAAAACCTGTTGGCAAATTGCGTGGAAATCCCAAGAAAGCACCCTGTTGATATAAGTGGTGTGCCGGTATAGCATTTGTCGATCAACCACGATAACAGATCTGGTACGGCAGGATTAAAATGGAGCAGTAAGATCACCGCTTCTCGTCCAATATTGTATACTTGTGGAGTTTGGCAATCTGCAAGAACACAATTCCACTTAAAAAAGGCATTATTGGTAAACCTTTATTCGGTGTATCGACACATATTGAAGTGCCCTTCTCCCTGGTAATACAAATACCAGAATATAAAGATCATAGATCACTTACCTAGCAATGATTCCAACCATGCGAAAAGGTAGCCGTTGGGAGATGAGATAGCACTCTTTTCAAAAACTGGACCACAACAGAGCACAGCGCATTCTGCTCGCAGAGCACTATGCAGCAGTGCGTGAGTGTCGGAATTCTGATTTTAGAATAATAGGATTGCTACAGTACAAGGTAAATTTAGAAATATCATGATAATCAGTTTAAGGTTCCACAGACCAGTTCATCGAAATCTGTCAAATGCAACTTCTTTCTGCCGCTAAATTTACTGCACCATCCACTAAAGAGATGAAAAAGACTCCTGCGTGTTTCCGGAGACAAAAACTTGATGCGTTTGTTAAGAGGCAAGTGTTTTATCAGCTGCGTTATCTGGTTCCATGTGTAACAGAACAGAAAAGGCATACTTTAGCTGATGATGCAGTGATATTACAGCATCGCAAAGCATCAAAATATGAGATGGTGCTTATAAAACATGATATTAATTATATTGTACACAAAATATATGATGTACCATTTCTGCAAAATGAATGCGAAGGTCACTCAGGGTACTTGGTGATGCTGCCATCATTGTATTTTGACTACTTAACAATCCGCTGATAGTGGATCCGATCAGAGGCGGCTGCTGCAGAGCTGCACTAGAATTCAAAGCTGATCCAGAACTCTCGGATCGATCAGCAGCCTCTAGAAGCAGTCTGGATACGAAAGAAAATCACAGTTCACAACACTCGGTGTTGATATTAGAAGAGAGAAGAGTAATACAATAAGGCACATTTGCCACCATGTTTACCGAGATAAATTCTAGATAGATATAACCACACTTTACTTTACCTCATTTCATCAATGTAGTCTTCAATGATCTGCTTACATGGTTTATGATTGCCTCCTGATGGTTTATCAGAATCCGCCAAAATCCCTTTGGACAACACCTATTTAAAATTAAGTGATTTTCAAATGAAGTCCAGAAACTTTTTGGTAGGCAAGATTTTCTTGCTATTACCTTGTGAGTTGCAAGCCTTGCAAACACTTTTGCCAGTATGGCACGCACGCCTTCTCTTTTCCGTTTCCTTCTTATGTTTTCCTGCTTCTTGCTTTCACAAGCCTCATGAATCACAGTCAGTAATTCATTCATGAGATCACGGAATGCAGCAATGCTGAAAAGATTGAGTTTGCAATGAATTTCAGCAAGATCAAATTTTAAACATGATATTCTCAAAGAACTCTTACAATATTTTATGCATACATATGAAAACACGATTTTGACAAGCTTCAATTTGAAATTTACAATTTAACAAGCAAACGCATCAGACCTTGTAGAACCGAGGCCTATAACGGCAGCTTCGCGATGAGCGATGCTCCCGTCAGCCCGCAACTGCGTAATCAGTCTTTGGAAGAGCGTGGAGGGAAGAGCTGTGATCCTTTCAGAGTCCCTGGTCATAGCGACCTGCCAGTCAGGGGTTCCGGCCGGTATCGCGGATTCTTTCTGTTGCTTCTGTAATATATTTATATATGATATATCAATAATGATAAAATCTACACGGTATAAAATGAAGGTTCGCGGAGTTCACCTGCTTGATTGATGCACTTGACGGGGCACACTTGCAAGCAAAAACTAAATAGTTTGTCCACAACATCAAACTATGGTCGCTACTCACAGGTGCAAGAATAATCTAAAAATAATTAAATTAAATTACAGGATACCTCACGGACATAAAAAACTTGAGACATTGCAAGCAATAGGTTTAGTACTGATTTTTGTAATCTAATTCACATATATGTATGTAATATGTAAATAAATAAAAATTATAATTAATTAGATTAATTAGAAAATTTTCAAAGGTAAAACTGGTGTTGGTGAAAATTTGTATTAATAATTTATAATATGACCTACTGAAAAAGGGTAGGTGTAGGTGGTCTTAGGGTGTGTACAAGGGAAGCTCAGTGAAATCAATAGAAAAAGATAACCAGCCACATGATACTGTAAATTTCTCCATCAAAGTAGTTATTTGATGTAATACAATAATGACTCTGACTTTTTTGTTACTAGAAGTCATTGCAGGATCAGTATGCTGCTGAATTTGTGACAGTCGGATATAAACGTCT